>CAKNYM010040801.1:51236-61237 GCA_932195095.1 Andricus curvator
TGGTTTGGTAGTCCCATTTCTACGTTTGGTAGTTCGGTGGTCCAAAAACTTTTCGATCTAAAGCAGTTTTTCTAAAAGTGGTGGGGGCAGGCTCAAAAATGAAAAACCTCAAATTTTCTTTTTCACATCGTTCAGCCGTTGCATTGTGAGGTTTGTTAGTCATGTGTCGACGTTAGAGAGTAGATAATTGTTTAAATAATTAAAAAACAAAGTTTTACGTATTGATCGAAAAATTTTGAAATTTCGAAAAATTGAGTTATTTTCAGAAGCAGAATCGTTTGGTAGTCCCATTTCTACGTTTGGTAGTTCAGTGGCCTAAAAACTTTTCGATCTACAACAGTTGCAATGTAAACTACTATTTTGCAATTTTTGGGTCATTTTCCGGGCACAACAAGAGGGGTTTGGGGGGGGGGGAGGACAAAATTAATACTTATTGGGTGAAAATCATTCCATAAACATTCCTTAAGAGGTGAGTATACTCTAATTCGCAAAAAGTTTATAACAAGTACTTTTTCCATTTAAACCCCTGTGATAATTGCAAAAGCAAGGGTAAACGTTGAGAAAAAAAAATTACGAAATTTTTACTTTCCGGAAAACGAAAAAATTGGTGGGTGATCGATCAACAAAAATTTAATGCACGGGGGAAATAATTCTAGGTAATTTCTTTGTGTACTTTTTTTACTGCAAATCAGCAGAATAAAAACTGAGTATATATTTTTAATTCAAATCATCGTCTGTTTGCTTGTTCGTTTAGTGAGCATTGATCAAACAATTAAAACTCTTTTAGGTTTTGGTAAACATTTTTTTAATCATTTATTTAATTATTTTCACGATTTTACCATTGTTATAGCTTCGCAAGTACGATCTTAGTTTAAATAAGCAACTTTTAAAAAATGATTGGAATTTTCGCATTTTCGATTTTTTAAACAATAATTTTTTTTTAATTTCAGTTTTGAATGTATAATATGAATCTTATTTAAAAAATGTCGAAGTAAAGATGTCAAATCTAATGAAAAGAAAAAGATATTCATGAATTTTAAAATATTTAGAGTTATTTTCGTCTTGTCAAATAGAAAACTATTAAAACACACACACTGTTAAAATTTTATAGTGCAAGATTTGTTTTTCTTTCACCTCACGCCCCTTTTCATGAGTAAACAAACGTTTGCGTTTGATTGTAAGTCCAATATATATGTTATGTAGACGTCCGCACGGTCGGTATGGAGTTAAGTAGGCTATAGGGCTCGGTATTTCCTAAACTTGAACAGATCATAAGAGCCCTTTTCATGCAGGCACCCTGGAGACATACTTAACTATACTATAAATATAAAGAATTCATTTATGAAGTTTTTCGGTATCCCTGATATTATTCTCCTTAAGATTATCTTTTTAGTTATACATTTTATGGTTTGTTTAAAAATTCAAATTTTTTGTTAAAAAGTCATCCTTTCTGGTTGAAAATTCAACTGTTTTGTTGAAAATTTGTCTTTTTGGGTTGGAAGTTCAACTATTTTCGCAAAAAAATGCCTTTTTGTTTAAAATTCATATTTCAGTATTGAGAAGTCAACTAAAATCTTTTTTTTATGAAAATTCAACTATTTTTTTTAAACTTGCCTTTTTAATTTGAAAATTCGTCTATTTCAGTAGAAATTGCATCTTTCTTGGATGAAAATGCAACTGTTCGGTTGAAAATTCAACAATATTATTGAAAAGTCATCCTTTTTGGTATCCTCCCCACTCTTCGAGTCCCAGAAGCAGGGGCCCGTTGCCACTGCTTCCCTTGTACAGGGTAGTCAGTCCGTTTGGTACCCCTGACCGACAAAGATCTTTTACAATAAAGAAGTCCTGCGATATAGTTCAGGCACAATAAAAAGTATTTAAAGTGATTCTTCTGACCCGTTACAAAATTGGCGATCCTGCCAGGATAGGAGTACACGATCTTGTCTCTACGGAGCAATTTAGAGATCAAACGACCCTATCTTTGGAAGACAATCTGGAAAGCGGAAATCACTACGGTGGTTAAAATCGAGGAACTCCGGACTGTTACTACGGTGCAGCCCGACAACCAGGAAGCAGAATTTGCAGTAGTGGCAACGAAATCTCTACGGAGGTTAATATCGAGGGATAAATCCAAGACTCCGGACTGTTACTACGGTGCAGCCCGACAACCAGGAAGCAGAGTTTCAACAAAGAGAAAGTAAGCGAGTTTTTAGAAAATAAGATAGAAAATTTTTGCTTAGGCGTCGGTATACTGTTGGCATAGCACGACCCCGTAAGCGCAGAATTGATTTTTGAAAAATAAATTATTTAGATAATAAGCTAGAAAATTTGTGCTCAGATTATATTTTTGTAATGAGATGTAATGAAATCACGCGAGTGCAGTGCTTAAAATCAATATAAAATATCATATTGTTACGCGTTCGCGACACTTACACCCGACACTCGCAATCAGGTTTAAAGCTGGCTTTCCACGCCTATAGGGAAAATTTAAGTACACACTATCCCACACATACAGACACTTCCACAGATTCTGATAGCTCCATCTCTGAGCCGTGTACGACCGCCCCCACTATGACTACGGAGAATTCGTCGAAACAAGACCAGGATGTTCTAACACTGATCCTGAACCAACTTCAAATAATGGTTGAGAAACAGGACAGGTTTGAAACTAGCCTCACGACTTTGAACGAAGAAAACCTGAAGCGAGCGGGCGAAATTAGAAGTCTCGCGCAGTTTAGCAATGCCTTGGTCACGGAGGATGAATCGAACGACCATCCACAGCATTCCAAGTCGTCTGAAAAGGAAGCATTGTCGCCACAGCACTCCGAGTCGTCCGAAAAGGAATCGTCGCCAGACGAGGAAACGGACGATCGCGACCAAACAGCAGGTGGTCCAGAGAGACTCATCTCGCCCGGCGTTCCCCCGAATTGTAGTGATCAGTTTCAAAGTGTTCGGCCCATACATTCCGTCCCCCCGGAGAGACCCATCTCGCCCGGCGTTTCCCCAAATTCTTTCACACAGTGCAGTGACCAGTTTCAAAGTGTTCGGCCCATGCATTCCGTCCCCCAGTGGGCTAACACTTACCCAGAGCCGCGTGTTCGACTTCAGCCCCCAAATCCCGACATGCAGTGTACTAGCCAACAGCCGGCACCCGCACGTGAATCTGTGAGACCTAGCACAATAGGTGAACAGCCCCAAAGTTTCTCCGCGCAGGTCATTGACCAGCAATGTGTTCAGGTCCCAAATTCCTTCTCGCAGCATACTAACCGGCTGCCAGCACCCGCTCATCGCACTTTTCCGAGAAACAACCCATTGCTACCAGCGATGCACCGAATGGAAAACGTTGAACCGCTTTCCCAGGCCAAAGAAATCATCCGCACGGTCGAGGTTTTAAATGGCCAAGATGATGTTGGAGTACACGATTTCATTAAGACCGTGAAACGCGCGAGGCTAAGATGTTCCCAACCTAGTTTACTACTGGACTACATTTTAACGGAGAAAATAATTGGAAGTGCTAAGAGAGCAATCCGGCACTACCCTATAAGTAGCTACGATGATCTTTACAGCGCTTTGAAAACAAATTTAGCTACTACAACCACTTTGGAAACGTGTCGTAGTAAACTTGAAACTATCAGGCAAAATCATGATTCAGTACAGTTTTATAATCAAAAATTTAGAAGCGCGTATAATGAATTGATTTATACAATTCAATCAGAATATTCGTCCGGAATAGAGCGGAAATTAGCTCTTCAAATGGAGGAAAAATCTGCCACGAAGAGGTACGTTATGAACTTACGCGATGACATAAGCCATCAAGTGCGACCCTTAAAACCAAAAAGTTTGAACCAAGCTTTACAGGAAGCCCTGGAAGCAGAAGTGTGGTGTAGAGAACGTACGCGTACGAAAGTTTCAATAACACCTCGACCAGTACAACCAAGTGTTCTTAGACTACCCATGAGGAACGTAACGGTACCTGCGGCCCGAAATCAACAGCCACAAATGCGAAATCAACCCTCCGATAGTCCGAACCACGGACTACCTTTACAACAAAGGATGCAAATGACTTGTAACTTCTGTAAGAAACCGGGCCATTTGGAGAAACAATGCTATGCGAAATCAAAGCAACAGGGTTTTCGCAATGGAACATCTCAGAGAAGACCGCCAGAGATCAGAAATATACAGGAGATGGAAGATCTACAAGACCCATTAGAATGTTACGAAGTGACACCACAGGAACAGGACGAAATCGAACGCTACGAAGAATCTGCAGAGTTTCTGCAATCAGCGGACGATTGCAATCCATACATGGAAAGCATTCTGATGGACGCACCTATAGATTACTAGTAGATTCAGGAGCCTCTATTAATCTCATTAAACATTCTGAAGTACCCATAGAAAGAACACCATTTGAGATGAGAAAACGTTTTGCCATGGGGAGAGATATTAATTATTCTTATCAAGCAGTAAGAATACCATACTTAGGGAAGTTGCATTTATTTCACATAATTGATAATGATTTTCCCTTGCCAGAAGAAGGTATCATCGGCCGACAATTCTTTAATGCATTTGATAAATATCATATAACTAAAGATTTCCTTTATCTTGATAACAAAAAATTACCCCTTTATGAGGACGGAACATTTGTTTCGGGAAACACAGCACAGATAACTCGGATCAAAGTTGTAGAAAAGGATCAAGATGTCTATATAGAAAATCACGACTCAATCCCCGACGGCGTGTACAAAATAGAGAACCAAGAATTAGTTGTACCCTTATATAATTATGGAAAAAGCCCCTTAAAAATACCAAGCAGTTTGGAGTATGATAAAATAGATCAAATTAAAGAAACAAGTAGAGTCAGTGTCACTAGTTCGGAAGGAAATCAGGCAAAACGGATACAAGATCTATTGAACAAAACGAGATTGGACCACATAGAAGAAAAAGAACGTCCTTATTTATGGAAAATGGTAGCAGGATACAGTGACATTTTTAACCTTGAAGGAGACCCTTTTCCGTGTACCGATTTAGTAGAACATGAAATTATTTTGAAAACCGGCAAGATAGTAAATGTTAAATCTTATCGTCCTCCCCAATGTCACAAAGAAGAAATAAAAACACAAATGCATGACTTGAAAGAAAAAGGCATCATACGAGATTCAAATTCACCCTTTAATTCGCCGATTTGGGTGGTGCCAAAAAAGGAAGACGCGTCTGGCAAGAAGAAATGGCGCATAGTAATCGATTTTCGAAAGATAAACGAGGACACGGAACAAGATGCATATCCGTTACCCATCATCGATGACATTTTAGATCAATTAGGAGATGCAAAATTCTTTTCTGCCTTTGACCTCAGCTCTGGGTTTCACCAAATCCCAATGAGTGAAACATCAAAGAAATACACGGCTTTCTCGACATGTGAAGGTCATTTTGAATTTAACAGAATGCCCTTTGGACTCAAAAATGCTCCCGCTACTTTCCAAAGGATGATGGACAATGCCCTGAGAGGATTGGTAGGAAACAAATGTTTTGTTTACCTAGACGACATTGTCGTATTCGGCTCAACTTTAAAAGAACACAACGAGAACCTAGTAAGCCTATTTGACAGACTCAGAGAAACGGGATTAAAACTTCAGCCTGACAAGTGCGAGTATTTACGCCCAGAACTCGAATATTTAGGACATTTGTTAACTGAGGACGGCGTAAAACCTAACCCCGCAAAAATACAGGCAGTACGAGATTTTAAACCACCACAGAATGTCACCCAAGTTCAGAGCTTTTTAGGACTCGCAGGGTACTATAGAAAATTTGTAAAAAATTTCTCTCAAATTTGTAAGCCTCTTACAAATCTAACACAAAAGGAGACACCTTTTGACTGGTCAACGAATTGTCAAGAATCTTTTGACAAAATAAAAGAACTATTATGCTCAGCACCGGTTTTGAGATTTCCAAACTACAAGGAGAAATTCACTTTAACGACAGACGCATCTAATCACGGACTAGGCGCAGTATTATCCCAAAACGGTCATCCCTGTTGTTACATATCAAGGACGTTAAACAAAGCCGAGATCAATTATAATACAACGGAAAAGGAATTGTTAGCGATAGTTTGGGCATGCAAAAGGTTAAGACAGTACCTTCTTGGGAGAGAGTTTACAATCCAAACGGACCATCAGGCGTTAATATGGTTACACAACGTGAAAGATCCCTCTTCACGATTGTTACGGTGGAGATTACGTTTGGAAGAATATCTTTACACTGTCGAACACGTAAAAGGAAAGGAAAATAAAGCTGCAGATTGTCTATCTAGACTATTTCCAGTTCAACAAGAAGAAGATTCTCTACAAAATACAGCAGAAGAAGTTGAGCTGGATGTGGAAAGAGAAGAGGAATTAACAGGACAAGAAACAGCCGGTACGTCCAGAGAGTTTCCTCGTCGTCGCATGGATGCAGATCAACTTATCTCAGATGAGGAAGGATTAACGGATGGGAGAGAAAATTTGTTAAGAGAATACAAAAAATACATCACAAACAGAATGCCTAGCAGAGAAAATGTTAAACCTAACGCCGGAGGTAATCTCTGGCGCACTATATCCAAAGAAAGGAAAGGAATCCAGGATACATCTCAATATAAACTACCTCAATTTAACGAGGCTAAATGGCTGGAGGTATTGGATAGAATTAACCGAGAGGCCATGGCCTCTAAACTAACAATTACACGTTACCACTTCATAGACCCAACAATTACCCCTTTAGAAAAGGTGAAGATCCGGGACTATCTCAACTTCTTGAGCCAAAAGCATGAAGACCAGCAATTTCACACCTGCTACACACCACGAGCAGAGCTCACTCAAGAAGAAAAATGGGAAATTATAAAGGAATCACATGGATCTATTACGGCACAACATTTTGGGGAGAACAAAACCATTGAAAGAGCTAGAACTCTTGGAGAATGGAAAAATATGGAACAAGAAATCATCCACTACATCAAACGATGTCCCGTTTGTCAACTACAAAAAACGGTTAGAATTAAAAGACAATGTCCAGCAATTATTCCAGACACGCCTGTCAACCCCAACGATAAAATAGCCATGGACATTTTCGGACCTTTACCCTTGACACTTTCAGGAAACGAGTATATTCTCAGCATCCAAGATATGCTCACAAAGTACTTAATCTTGATACCTCTTAAGAATGCGGCATCTGAAAGCATTATAGAAGGGTTATTCGACCACTACATATATCTATTCGGAGCACCAAAGAATATCTTAACAGATCAGGGACAAAACTTTGTATCTGAATTGGTACAGAATTTTGAAAATCTATTCAGGATTAAGCACATAAAAACCACAGTTTATCATCCACAAAGCAATGGAGCACTCGAAAGAGCCCACTCGACTATTAAAAATTTACTGAAAACCAGCATCGAAGATCATAGCACTGAATGGGATCAAAATTTAAAAATAATTTGTATGGCATACAATACTATGAAACATGAAGGCACCGGATACTCACCCTTTCAACTGACCTTTGGGAGAGATGCAAATTTGCCCTCGATGTTAAGCACCACGCCAAATGTCAGGTACGAGGAATTACTTAATCTATGGAAAAGAAAGCATGAACACTATCTCCAAAAGGCAAAAGAAAAAATAGAGATACAAAAAATCAAATACAAAAAGTTACAAGATTCAAAAATCTCTATACCACAAGGTATCTTCGAGCCTGGGGACCTGGTCAAGTTTATTAATAACCATCCAGAGAACAAACTTTCTCCCTCCTGGAAAGGCCCAGCAGTAATTACAGAGAGACAGGAGAACAATAATTACACAATCCTGTTTAACGACAAACGAACTAGAATACATTCAAATCAACTGATGCCCTATTACCAATGATGTTTCAGATGATGGCCCTAATCTTATTATGGATATTGAAGATCATATCGGCTGAGGTCATCACAACTGACCTAACCGGGGTAACTATTTACTCGGAAGAATTAGGGCAGGCTCAACTCTATCATGACACCTGGAATATGATACTAGGAGTAGAGACCAACGAAATAGACGAGCGATATGAATCATTGCAACACATTTTCGCATCCGTGTCACATCAATGTGATGACTGTTTAGAACAGTTTGAGCTGAATTTAATAAAATCAAGAATACAGCGTTTAAACAATCAGAGAAATCTTTTAAACCAACTTCTAGGCAAAACGCGAGCTAAAAGAGGGTTTTTTAACTTCATAGGCGATGTATCGAAAACACTTTTTGGTACTCTGAGTGAAAACGATATGAAATATATCAACGAAGAGCTAGATAAACTGTTCAATGACAACAAAGTCATGTCACAAAGTATTTCTAATCAAACTAAGATAATAAAAGTATTGTTGAATTCAGCCTCTACCGATTTTAAGACACTTGAAATACACAGTCGAGAAAATAATAATCGCATTAATCAAATAGTTAACGGAACAAACAGAAATACTAAAAATATAGCCATCTCAAACCAAATGACGATTTGCATGATGATAGTTGATGAATTGGGTGAAGACATCAACTTACTGATAAATGCGATAAATGACGGAAAAAACGGAATAGTCCATCCTCAGCTCCTAACACCAGCAATCCTGATAACGGAGATGAAAGAATTCGAAGAAAAGTTCAACGTCAAATACACCATCCCTTTAAAACAGACAAACTTCCAGCATATCGTCGACGTCTCGACAGTCAACGTGGCTATCACAAAGAATAGATTTGTTTATTCCATCCACATTCCTATCCCAGAAACCGAAATCTATGAAATTAAACACTTAATTCCTATTCCCAAACAAATTGGTTCAGTTTTCCTTGCCATAATTCCTGACTACGAATACTTATTGATGGGACAGGGGCACACTACATACGTACCTACCGATAGAACAATATTAGAACTATGTAAAAATTATGGTCAGATGAAAATTTGTAAACGAACGCAACCCACATATTTAATGTCAGAAACTAATAGCTGCGAGAATAGCATATTACGGATGAATGTAAAGACAATCAAGGATGAGTGCAAATATTCCCCCTTTAAAATTATGAATATCGCTTTTATACCACTTATGAATGGATACATTTTAATACCCCACGAACCACTAGAGGTTGATGCATTGTGTGAATCAGGTCATGATAAAATTAAAATCCAGGGCCCTACGAAGATTGTGAGTAAGGACAAATGTATATTGAACGGATTGAATATTATATTAAAATTAAGCTCTACCGACACAATAACAAGAGAAATAAGCTATAGGAAAAATATTTCATTACCGTATACTGACAAACAATTAGATTCTATAAAAGACAAGCTGATACCGTTGACACAAGAAATTAGGCCTCTGAATTTAAATAATCTAAAACAATCAGTCGACGACATCGAAAATGCAATAGATAAGGTCACTAGAGACAGAAGAACGCGAACTTGGACAGAACAGGCCACCAGTTGGCTGCAGTACTTAGGATATACAGCAATTGCTGCAATCATAGTTTTTATGTGTTACAAATGTGGAATCTTCGCCCGACTTCGTGAATGTATTCCTAAAAAGATTTGTATATTTTGCGTAAAAACCCAGGTCACCGCAACACCAACAGTGCATTACACTGTCGCTCCTACTGCACCTGCTGCAGAGATAAAAGATGTAGATCGTAGAATTAAGACTACTAATGTTAAAATAAAATCTAGCAAAAAGGTTTAGAGCCTAAACCTAATCTAAGAAGGGGATTGTAACAGGAATGTCAAAGGATCTTCTATCCTCCCCACTCTTCGAGTCCCAGAAGCAGGGGCCCGTTGCCACTGCTTCCCTTGTACAGGGTAGTCAGTCCGTTTGGTACCCCTGACCGACAAAGATCTTTTACAATAAAGAAGTCCTGCGATATAGTTCAGGCACAATAAAAAGTATTTAAAGTGATTCTTCTGACCCGTTACAAAGAATTCATTTATGAAGTTTTTCGGTATCCCTGATATTATTCTCC
>CAKNYM010040802.1:0-22767 GCA_932195095.1 Andricus curvator
TTCAGTTATCTATTAGTGTGTTAATTAAGAAAAATGAAAAATATCATAATCATTCTAATACTCACATGCGTGGGATTCCTTAATTTTAAACGTAAGTATAACATAATATTATAATTATTATTAATAAAAAGTACCGTGAAAAAACTTGACTTGCGATAATTATTCTCAATTAATGGCACTATTTAACAAAATGTGATCAACGTATTCGTAAAACAGAAAGTGTCTTTTCTGAAGTTTAGTGAGCGCGGCTACTAAAGCAGCCTCTGATGCACCAAGCCTAATGATTAAAAAAAGAGGTCATTGGGATGTCGGCAACATGTGAAAGGATATCTGCAATATATCAATGAATACACATATTATGGCGTTCTAGTTCAATAGTAATTTCATGTTACTAAGATTTCTAGAAGATATTTTGAATACAAATAAATGTTTAAAATAAATGGTTAAAATGACCTACACTAAACCAGTGTGATTCTTCACGGTGAACTGAAAAGATTTGTGGTGGCTTGGTTTAAAAAAAAATGTATTTGGTCGTACGGAACAAATGACGAAATAAAATTATTTTTAAAAAATAAAAAAACCTCTACGCTTGAAACAACGGTCGATAAAAATGTGATCTCGATTTCGTCATATTTTTTGATGATAATAGTATATTGTGCTACAAGTTGAAAAGCGAGAGATTTAAAACGAGTGTGAAGTTAGCTACCCGAACGGAGCGAGGGTGGCTATCACACGAGTTTTAAATCGTCGCTTTTTCAATGTGTGGAACATGATACTTTTTCTATAATTTGTTCAAAAGTGCTAGTTTTTGTTTACCTGTTTTTTGTGTAAAAAGAAGGCGATTTTTTGTCGATTGACGCAACAATGACAATGGCAATTATCAAAACCATGGCAATAATATGGCAGTAATAATAAGCTGGTTCTCACAATTCAATAGTTGGCCCATAAAGTTGAGGGCTTCAAAATTTCCGATTTTTCGTGAAAAAACCAAGCACAGTATTTTCGGAGAAACTGACGGTGTTTTTTGCTTTTGCCAAGTGACAAAAGTACATACAAAATACTCAACTCGAGACTTTTCAGGAAATTGATTTTAGGTTAGGGACGAGAGTCGGAAAATAGAATGAAGTTGGCTGCGCACGATGCACGAGTGCACCCGAGGCAGCACGAACCCACCCGAAATAACATTTACTTTTGTCACTGTGCCTCACTTTTATCACTCTCCATTTACTTTTTCCACTGCATCTGTCCACTTTTTTCACTGTTGCCCGGAAAGGTCGGCACTGCGCATGCGCCACGTCATCCACAAAAAACCGGTCACTTTTTACAACCAAAAACAGGTTGAAAAACTGGCACTTTTTCGCGAATTATAGAAAAAAAACGTTTTTATATTTTTATCGTAATGAGAAGGTTTTATGTAAAATTTGACTTCGTCGGTTTTCATCAAATCTCCACGTTTTGAGACCCCCTGAGTCAGACAAAAACGATTTTTACGGAGGTATCTGTATGTACGTCTATCTGTAGTCTGTCTGTATGTCTGTCTCCTGTAGGCACGATAACTTTCGAAAGACTGATCAGATTGGATTGTACTTTGGTACACTTTCTTAAAGCATAAAAAGAAAGGACGAGTTCGATAACCAGATATTTTTGACCAACGTTTCTGGTTTTATCCATCGAAAATGTTTTTTTTTTAAATCTAAAATTGTCTTTTCCAGCAAAACTATACGAGATATGATAAAACATTGAAAAGCAAAATTGTTCATCTCAAAAATATGAACAAATTGAGTTGAAACCATTTTTTTAGGATGCACGTTTTTTGTTTAAATCGTGAAAAATGTTATTAAAAATAAAAAATTCCATTTTGTGGTCAAACTATGCAAGATACGAAAAAAAGACAAAAATTGTTTATGTTTTTTTCAGTATTAAAAAATACCATTAATAATATAAAAAATAAAATTGTTGGAAAAACGACAAGAAATAAAAAAAATGTACAGACAAAACTTGTTCACCCAAAAAAGATCTACAAATTCGTTATGAATCATTTTTTGATAGGGCTCGTAGTTTTTGTTTTAGTGGTAAAAAATAACATTAATATTATGAAAAATAATTTTTTTGGAAAAACGACACAAGGTACAAAAAAATGAATGGGGACAAGTTGTTCACCAAAACAAGATCGACAAATCTGTTAAAATTAGCTTTTTATAGGAAGTGTAGTTTTTATTTTAATCGTGAAAAATAAAATTAAAATAAAACTTGTTGGAAAAACGACACAAGCTGCAATAAAATGTTAATCAACAAAACTGTTTGCCTAAATCATATATACAAAACTCGCTTTAAACTATTTTTTTATAGGACACGTACTTTTTTAAATTGTTATAAAAACAAGACAATGAAAATACGTCTGTTTCAATATCAATGCACATTATGAATTGTGATAATAATTTTACATATATTTATTGAAATGATACATTTTTCAGAGTAGCTGCAAATGAAAATTAATGCCAATTAAAGAACAAATATTAAAGTGAAAACAAAAAAAATTTTATATACATACGAGTACATACATTGATTAGCAGTTCGAACTCGAAAGTTCATTGCCTCACTACCCGATTCGGTTAGTGTTTCTAGGTGGATATTTACTACCAATGTGGGCCCACCACACCCACGACAGGCCAACAGCACGCAGGATTCCTGAAAAAAAATTATATAAATATAATAATATAATAGAGTTGAACATAATATATAAAAGTGCGTATTTCGAACAAATTTTAAGCGATCGCGAACCACGTGAAACGTTGAGAATGTGTTCTTCAAAGCCGAAGGAGCTTTCAAAAAAAAGAATTCACACTCACGAAATTACAGTTGTCGATGGATTAACCTTCCATTTGAAAAGGTCTATGCAAAAATGTAGGGGAAGGACAAAGTCCGAGCGCGTAGCGCGAGGTAAATACATCATCAAGCGCGAAACACGAGATCAAATAGGCGCACCGCGCAGATTTTTTTCAAATTGAAAACGTTTTTGCTGAAATCAAATTATATAATTCAGTCAAATTCTTACCTATAATTAATAATAAAGAGCGCGAATAACTCTTAACTATGTTATCATAATTAAAAGGTAATTGTTAGATTTTCAGATTTCACAAAGAAGTATACATGGGGCATTGTTTCAGAAATTCTCAGATCGGACTCCAACATCAGCAAAGTGTTGTATTGAATGAGAATTTATGGAACAAAAATATTGCGATTAAGAAAAATATTAGACAAATATGGGTACATTTTTTTTACGGGTACCACTAACTTCAGGAATTTGTTACTTTTTTAATATCAATAAAAAATGTTGTCTTCTATCAGCGGAAATTAAAAAAAAAATGAAATTTACTTTTTCAAAGAATCGTTATGAAAACTAATTAATGCACGCGATGAATCTCATATTTTTATCTTTGCAAAAATTTCCATTCGACGGGTAAACATTTTTTATGATTACTCAGCAATCACATAATATTTATTCGTGTCCTTGGTTCAGATATAAAGAGTATGATGTGCTCTTGATTTTGTAAATTAAACAAATTTTTAGAAAGAATTTACTACATTTGACGATCAGTTGAGCGGAAGATTACGAAACAATGATTTTGCTTGAAAAACCTTGGACTTTGAAACTATATATTTCTTAAATATTCCAATAAAATAATTTCAACATAGGCAGATTTTCAACGCCATCTAAACTTTCAAACGGTTGTAATTTGTATGTCGTAGAATTAGATTGTGCACAGATATTTAAAAAAATTATAACTGCGGAATCATTCATTTTTATCTGAAAAATAATATGTTGTTGCACTAGATTGTCTTCAAAAAAAAATTGTCAATGTTATAAGCAAATACACTTATACTGCAGTTTTGAACAAAGGAAATTTTTCTTTTCTGCAGAGTCACTTCTTTTCATCTGATGAATAATATCCTACCACAACGGATTGCCATTCAACAACATGATTATATCATTGTTTTTTAAAATGTCTTTAAATAAATTCACAGTTTAAACTTATTTTACTTCTCAGGTTCTTCTGCTTGCCAAATAACTTATACTTTTCGTAAGTTAAAAAAGGCCAAAAATAGTGATTTTATTTATACAAATTGATAAATACAATGATTGTTACCATATGTTGTCAAATAGCAATTTTTTGGTAATAATATTATTCTAGAGATGAGAAGAAATGACTCTGCAGAAAAATAGTAATGCATATTATTTTCCATCATACCTCAATCGAAAATTCGACTTTTGATTATCGATATGATGAAAAATTGTATGCATGACTAGGGCCGAGGCTATTGAAAGTTCGAGTTTCGGTACCTGTAGAGCGGGTTGAAACGCGGTATATGCATCCCTAGGTTTAGAACATTTTGTTTCAGTCCTAGGGTTTGACAATTCCGTTGTCGAAGAAACAAAATGTTTCAACCCTAGGAATGCAAACACCGTGTTTCAAAGGAATTTTAGAGTGATTCAAAAATTCAAAAAAATAAACTGATGACGATTCCCTTTACGCGCTCTTTCAAAGATTCTTAACGGCATTTTAAATACATGGATTTTTCTCTAAAACCTGTAATTTTCCAATTCAATTAGTTTGATTATTTGAATTATAATATTTCAAGGAGGAAAAAATTCAATATATATACATATATTTTTTTTTTTTGGAAGCAAGATCTCCAAGTTGACCGTGTGCTGAACGGATAACCACGTCCTGGCCAGGGGGTGGCCCAGGCAGGAATCTTGGTTATAAGATGGCTGCCACTTACCTGCCAAGTTTCTTTTCGAACTTAAATCCCGGAATCAACCGAGTTTGTGGGCCACACTCTTTCAGCCCACGAACAACCCACAAAGCCCCGTAGTATCCGGTTACACTATAACTGGCAGGTCGGCCAGCTCGCTTTTGTGCGCACGAGTGAGAGCGGGATCTTGGGATCGAGAGAGAGAATTCGCGCGCAATGAGCTTTTCAATATTTTTGCACTAATTGAACCTATAAAATGAGTCAAAACTAAATCACATAGCGCTTGTGCGTATTTCCACAAAAGCTACTCAGGACCTATTCCTGATTTACTAAAACAGTTCCCTTTATCTAAAGTTTACAGTGTTGCACTCTAACCGACAGAAACCACCCGCAAACACCCGGCGAACTCCACTGCAATTTAGCGTGGCCGTCGGGGACACCCGCGCGATGCACGACGCCGGTCGGCGTCCATTGCCGCGTGCCCACGCTCCAAAACCATGGGAGAACGCTCGCCTCAACTTTTCTAAGCATCGAGTCTTTGCGCCGAGCATGTCACTTCCTTTGGAGCGTCGAGGGGGTCCCGGACGGTTTCACTGCACGAAAGCACTTTACACGATGCTAATCACAATCACAAAATTTTAGCAACGCGCGGACACCCGGTGCCGGGGCTGAGAAGCACTAATTTCACGATAAGCAAGACCACCTGCCCCGAAGCCATTCCGCGAGTTCCTGCTTTGCTCCGTAATCCATCTAGGCCTCTCGTTTCTCAATCCGGCTTATTCGGTTTTCCGATTAAATATTCCAAAACCTCCTTTCATGCTAGCCGGTTGCTCCGGATTCCGTCGAGCCAAGTACCAGAGTGTTCAGAAGCGTGGTTTTTCTGCGCTTCCTCCCGTTGATTTCCTTTCGACCTGCGATTGCTGCGTGTCGAGGCTGTTGATTCGTTGGTTGCAGTAGAAACGGCTTGCTTGTTGATCTTGACCAATCGGTGCCGTCATACAATCGCTGCTTGTTCATTGGGTCCGTCGGCCGGGCTGCTCGTCTTCCCATTGGTCTTCCGCATACTAGTTATAACATGGCCGTCCTCTAGTTATATCGACATGGCTGCCTTCCAGTTACCTTAAAGTGGCCGCCTTCTAGGTGTCACATGGCTGCCTTCCAGTTATTTTACATGTAGGGTCGCCTAGCCGCGTGGTATTGCAGGGTTGGTTCGGTGTACTACGTACTGCCTTCGACGTTGCGAGTGAAGCTTAAGGGGATTTATCAGCGATATAAAATGGTTGCCCAGTTTCCGGCCGCACGGTTGAATATTTTTCTCTGATATTTTGCATACCTCATCTAAATATTGATCCCTTTTAGTGTCAAGTCTCGGTTTTTTGAAAAAAAATTTATATTTGACATTATAAACAAAAGGAAAAGAACAATAGAAAAAAAATGCAGTGACGCTCAGTACTAGCTGAGTGTGTATTTTCGAGGCCTGAGCCTCGACCCTCGTCAAAGCTACGAGGAAGACGCCCCGTAGCGCGAGTGGAGAATCTCGAGCGCGTCGAATTACCCGATACGAATGAACCTTTCATTGTCATGAGGTGCAGGCCGGTTCAAAAACTGAAATTATGAAAGCATCGCGTGATTCAATTTTAATTAGCATAAATAGTTTATTCATATAGTTTCAAGAAATTGAAAAAAAATTCATGGAAATCGGCTAATATTTGCAGTAATAGTAGAAATGTTGAAGTGCAAACGACAGTATGCCTACAGCCTTCAATTTTGCCCCAATCCGCAATTATTTTTTTTAATTGAAGAGCGCTAAATTTCCAAGAACACCTTAGTCAGAGATTGTTGCATTTTCATTTGTTTAGTTATTGTATGTTTACTCGAAGTATGAGAAAATCGAGATTTTTCACAAAATCATTATTTACTCTTCAATAGCAAGAGTACTCCCAGAATGCAAATAATTTGATTATTTTCTGTTTTTATTGTTATAAACAAATGACATTGGAAAACAGCCACATAGTGTAATTTTTGTTGAAAAAAAATTTGTTTTCGGATGGATATGCTTTAAATGATAGTCAGAGTGACTGTTAGTCACAATTTTTATGAAACAGCAACAATTGTAAATGTTGTAAACAATTTTTTGCAAAAATTTGGAATTTGTGGTTGTTTCTATTTCCGTTCTTCCTTTATTATCTGAAATTATGTAGATATTCGGAAAAGTGACATATGTTTGATTATGTGTGTTCAAATACAATACAAATACAAACAAATAGTGTTGTTGATTTTTTAAACAAATGAAATAAGTAAATATAAATTTTTGTCCTGGAAAATAATTTTTTTTGCACTGAAACTGCTTCCAATGTTTGTGAGAGAGATTTACAGTAACTGTTTCTATGTACAATTCGCAATAAACAGTTGTTATTATTTAATTTTAAATATTACGATTTGTAGGTAGTTAACAATATTGTAATTTTTATTGAAAAAAGTTTATTCTTCTCTGGAAATAGTTTTAATTATCGTGGCAGTGATTGTCAGTAACAATTTCTATAAAACACTATACACAATTTTTTTTGCAAATTGTGGAATTTGTGCTTTTTAAATTTCGGATTTTCGTTTATCATTTCAATTGCTGCAGATATCATTGAAAAGAACGTAGGTTCAATTATATTTCTTAAAATGCAAATCCTAAAAAAATGAAATAAGTAAATACGAAACTGTGGCTTTTCGGCCTGCACAATATTTTTTTTTTGCACTGAAATTGCTTCAAATTTTTGTGAGACAGATTTGCTGTCACTCATTCTATGTAACAATTAACAATAAAAACTCATTCATTTGTAATTATTAAATAATAATAATAATAATAACTAATAATTTTTCATGTATTTAAAAAAGCCATTTATTGATCCATTTAGCAGATCAATAAATCGGTTACCTAAGGTCCAAAGACACATACATCCTGTAATTTATATCCACCGGCCATTGAGAAAAAATCTTCCGATTGCCGAAAGCCTAGTCATGCCAAAAATTGTTATTTCTTCATTTCACATCCTGTAATTTATATCCACCGGCCATTAAGAAAAAATCTTCCGATTGCCGAAAGCCGAGTCATGCCAAAAAATTTTATTTCTTCATTTCCATTGCTTATAAAATGAACGAATTGAATGACATATGCATCATTTCCCAGAATATCTTAATTTATCTTTAATCATTCAGAGGAGTCCAGGTTTTAAACAAAATTGCTTATTTAGAGATGTCGCTACAAAAAGTACTTATAGCAATTGTATATTGCAATAATAATATATAACAAATAGAATGACATACGTATCGCTGATTTAAGGATGTACATAAGAAGTGAACCTCAACAAGAATTACTTTTTAAATAGTATTGTATCTCGTAAAGTGAATTATTTTATCTCTTCCCAATGTTTAAGAAAGATTGATATGATCGAAAAAGCTAATTTACCTGGAAAGATTGTGGTTTTTTTCACGCAAACTGCTTCATGTTTGTGTGTCAAAGATTTGCAAGAACTATTTTCCTAAAAAATAAGCAATATACAATTGCTATAAGAAGCGACATCTCTAAATGAGCGATTTTATCAAACCTGGACTCCTCTGAATCATTGAAGAAAATTCAGATATTCTGGGAAATGATACATACGTCATTCAATTTGTTCACTTTATAAGCAATGGAAATGAAGAAATAAAAATGTTTGGCATGACTCAACTTTCGCCAATCGGAAGATTTTTTTTTAATGGCCGGTGGATATAAATTACAGGATGTATGTGTCTTTGGTCCCTAGGTAACCGATTTATTGATCTGCTGAATGGATCAATAAATGGCTTTTTTAAATACATGAAAAATTATTCATTATCATTATTAATATTAATTACAAATGAATGAGTTTTATTATTAATTGTTACATAGAATGAGTGACAGCAAATCTGTCTCACAAAAATTTGAAGTAATTTCAGTGCAAAAAAAAAGTATTGTGCAGGCCGAAAAGCCACAGTTTTGTATTTACTTATTTAATTTCTTTAGGATTTGTATTTTAAGAAATATAATTGAACCTACGTTCTTTTAAATAATATCTGCAGCAATTGAAATGATAAACGAAAATCCGAGATTGGAAAAGCACAAATTCCACAATTTGCAAAAAAAATTGTGTATAGTGTTTTATAGAAATTGTTACTGACAATCACTGTCACGATAATTAAAATTATTTCCAGAGAAGAATAAACTTTTTTCAATAAAAATTACAATATTATTAACTACCTACGAGTCGTAATATTTGAAATTAAATAATAACAACTGTTTATTGTGAATTGTAAATAGAAACAGTTACTGTAAATCTCTCTCAACAAAGTTTTATATTTACTTATTTCATTTGTTTAAAAAATCAACAAAACTATTTGTTTGTATTGTGACGCTGCTTTTTCTTTTGATGGAATTTGGGGTCCTTATTAGCCGCACACAACCTGCCCTAATTAGAGAAAATTTAAAAAATTCGCTTTAAGTTGGGCGCCAGTCCTTTCTTGGGAGAGACCAAACAAAATTGATTTCCGGAATTTTCAAAACGCGCTTCAAACAGCAAGGCAGTTTAAAGTTTGTACTTAGCAACAAAATAACTCGAAAATTGTCCTTCACAGGTCAAGAATATGGAACTCTCATTTTCAAACGCCACAATTCCTAATCTGTAAAGGTCCCAAATAAGCGACATGAACGATAATCGATAAGGAGAAAGAAGAGCGACGCGAATAAATAAATAAAAGAAATAAAATAAAGTAAAGCAAAACGACAGAAAACACTAGGGCAGTGACTAGAACTCTAACGGAATGGTTAGCTCAGCCTCTAAATAAGGATAGATACTGGTAGAGGGGTAGGGTTTTAATGAATTGGCAAAACTCAACATCAATTCAAAATTATAGCTAATTTATTATATTCCAGGGACTCAGTTATAGGATTATTACGAAATGAACCAAGGTTTCAATTAAAAATTCCTCAGCATTACAAAATGAATTTCAATAATTTCTAAACTCTATGACATTCCCTTTCTTTTTAAATTCTAATATTGGTTGACAAATTATAAAGACTTAGGGGAAGGATCTAAAATGATATAATTCCAAGAAAGGGGAAGGGAGGTTTGCTTTACAAAACATGTTCTCAGGCGATTTTACATACGTGTAAAAGGAGGGGGAGTGATTTATAATTATACAATTTTAGGGGAAACTACTTAGAACTTGTAAAAAATCTAAAACAATATAAAATATTTCGAGGTAAAAACTGAATTAGGATCTCAATTGTCAAAGGGGAAGGGGACTTATCTCTACTCACACATTTTTGAAGGTAAACTTCTAAGAACTTGTAACAATTTAAAACAATATAAAACATTTCGAAGTGAAAAACTAAATTAGGGTTTCAATTGTCAAATGGGGAGGGGGGTGATCTTCACTTATGCATTTTTGAGGGGAAACTTCCTCATTTAACATGTTTGGGATAACTCAAATGAAATTTAGTGGCACATGATTCTAGACACCGGCACTCCGTTAAAATTAGTTTACAGGCTCATTATAATAATACAAAATACAATTATTATAAAAATAGTATGATTTTGCCAAGGAGTTAAATAATTAGAAAAGAAAGATAAAGATAACGGTAACCATAAAAATTAATATCTTGGCTAAACCATAAAAAATGTCAAGATCCTACCTTATCACAACAGCCTAATAATGGATCGTTGACGAGCACGTGATTCACACCTCGAGTTCAGAAACTAGAATGGTATACCCAAATCTACGCTATGCTATCGCGATGAACAGTCATTGATGAGAGAAGTAATAAGTGTCCTGCGCAGAGGACTAATTTTAATTGCTACGGTCAAGAGAAAGATCATCAAGCAAGCTCTCTTTCCATTGGTCTGCCCTGTCGCTTTTTCTTATCTTCGTTGCATCTTCCTTTACCTCGTTGAACCAAGCCATCAACCCAGAATCTTTCCTTGTTCTCGAGAAGCGGAAAAAGTCCTTGGGAAGTCGAAGCCAACAAGGGTGGCCAAATACACCCCTGTGCGAGAATTGGAGAACGGAAATCCTTGATTCGAACGGCAGGTGTAATTTTGGACTCCATGACTCCCAAAACAAGATATAAGAGAGACGGCATCAACAGCCAGGAATGAAAAAATAAAATACGTAAAGTGGCGAAATTACCTAGTTTATCCATGATCAAGCTGGTAATCGCCTTGGCTCATCTTCACCAGAGACATGTCGTTGATCTCAGACGGCCAAAGAGAGAGAAGATACTAAAATCCAGGAGGGAAAGCCAGGAGAAGAATACGCTGAAGGTCACAAGACAGAAGAAGCCTCGCCAGGATGGAGGTGACGACAGATCCTAGTCGATGACGCAATGTAAGGTGTTGGAGAGCTTTAAGATTCACCACTCGAGACCGAAAAATTCGAACGCCCTCATAAAGATTTTAAAAACGAGAAACAGAAAAAGAAAAAAAAAATTTTTTATTTGTATTGTATATGAACACACATAATCAAACATATGTCACTTTTCCGAATATCTACATAATTTCAGATAATAAAGGAAGAACGGAAATAGAAAAAACCACAAATTCCAAATTTTTTCAAAAAATTGTTTACAACATTTACAATTGTTGATGTTTCATAAAAGTTGTGACTCTTGCACTCGAGATTCTCCACTCGCGCTACGGGGCGTCTTCCTCGTAGCTTTGACGAGGGTCGAGGCTCAGGCCTCGAAAATACACACTCAGCTAGTACTGAGTGTCATTGCATTTTTTTTCTATTGTTCTTTTCTTTTTGTTTATAACGTCAAATATAAACATTTTTTCAAAAAACCGAGACTTGACACTAAAATAGACCAATATTTAGATGAGGTATGCCAAATATCAGACAAAAATATTCAACCGTGCGGCCGGAAACTGGGCAACCATTTTATAATGCTGATAAATCCCCTTAACGATGTGACATGGCAGGGTTCGTTAAATCTGATCCGCCGACCGACTTGGTGCTGGTACTCGCCGCTGATATCGGCGCTGCTTGTCTCGTGTCAACAGCGAAACATGGCCGCCGACTTCGGTCTCCCCACTTAACCGATGAAGCGTGATCGCTGGATGCAGTGGTCACTGGACGGTGCTGCACTCTCGGTACTTGCGCGGTACTGCTGCGCCGTGTCGGTTGTGTCTCATCCTCTCGTAATGGCTTCTTGGTTTCTGGTCGGTTGTCGCTGCCCTGGACCGTCTCCTCGATGTTTACGAGCTGTCAAAATAGTGTTCAGCCCCGACACCGACCCCATAGATATTTTATCGGATAAACGATGGATGATTGAATAAATTTAATCAGATTGTCGGGAACAATGGGTGACAAACAAAAACAATATAAACGCCTTAGTCTAGCCACTATCCTAGACTCGGTTCTTGGCTAGACGGTAAGTTTTCCTTTTAATTAGTTTATTCAAGCCGTCCTTTTCTTCCCTTCGGAGGTTAGGTGCGGCTTCGGCGAAACCCCGAAAAGCTGTCTTACATCTTACCGAGTTTTCTCCCAAAACATCGTTACAACTCCCCTGGGCCTAGCCGAAGCCTACCGGCTGTATTTAATCGCGCTGTGGTCACACCTCAACCGCTCTGTCAGTCTTCTCAGCCCGAATCTCGGCGTATTGCCTCCTTATCGTCTCAAGAGAAAAAGAAAACTTTTATCTATACCTAAATCTGCTTTTGTAATCTGGATCATCCGTTCTATTCTCGCTTTCGTCTGATTGAGAAGTTACCTAACTTAATTCTGGGTACTCGTAATTAAAAGAAGGCGATTGGATATTACTCTATTTATTCAGGAGCAGGGTTCGTTAGGGATACATAAGGGAGGGCGGTATGTGTCCCGGGGTTGGGCACACGTCCCAGCGGTGTCGCCGCCCTCCACACTTCGTGCAGGTGCCTCCCCCGGCGCGCCCTGAATTTCAGCTCCTCGGCTGGCCCTGCCGGACGGACGGCGCTGCGCCTCAAGGATGAACGGGCGGGTGGGAGACATTCCTATGTCCCTGGTTGTCCTGACCGTCTTCCTCGTCCCGGTTGTCTGCGGTCGAATCCGCCAGAACCCTTCCAACTTCCGTCGCTCCTTCTCCTCTGCCCAGTGTCTCTCGGCCTCTGAGCGAGCTTTCCCCTTGGCCTCCTCTAGCCGTCTCCTTTCCGCCCCCTCCCGACGCCTATGTTCCGCTTCCTCGCGGTCTCGCCGTGCATCGGCGATTCCGGCCGCTACCGCTTCCCGGCTCGACTGCTGGCGGCGCTCCCACTCGCGGACGTGTTTGGTTGGACGCAGTCGCTTCTTGGCTGCCGAGGAGTCGTCGCTGGTTCCCTCCTTCGCCGTTGGCCTTGCCGGGCTATCTCTGCTGGAAGTGGGCTCTCGCCGGCTTGGTCCCGCCTCTGCATAGGGTACGTGGGGCGGACCCCTTGTGATACCGGTTGGTTCCCTCCGTGCCTGCGCTTCCCTTAGAACCACTTTCTGCCGGTGGACCGTCTTCTCGGGCTGTTCCTCCCTCCCCGTGAGTTTCAGTTGCTTTTCGCCCTGGGTTGCCGTTGGACCCGGTAGGGCGATTGCCTCCCTTCTGCTGATGGGGTGGTTGGGGTGGCCCTGGCCGGTCATCTGGCGGGGTCCCCGTGGCGTGGCTTCCTCCAAGGCCAGCGGTGTGGGAATGTCCCAGGCCTCCTGGCGCATCATCCTCACCACCCCCTCCATCATCCTGCAGACCTTCTCGTGTTCCTTTTTGTGGTACTCGGCTGCGGCTGTGGAGAAGGGGACTTTCATATCGTGTGCGTGTAGTTTGTCTTAGCTATCTATAAATACTTCTTTTGGGGCCCCAAGATTCATGCTGGCAAAGCTGTCCTATTTCCATACCACCCTGGGCATTCACGGGTTTAGGAGGGTTATTAGGGAGAGATTGATTACTCATTATTCTCTAATCCCCCCCCTTCCCTAGGCGGCCCCTCCTCGTGGTAGGGGACTAGCAGTTTTACTGAAAACACTGATGGTCCTACAACGCGGACTAAGATGTACGGACCCTGCTTTTTGCCCCCGAATCCTCTAGTTACCCCCTTTTGGGCTGAGGACGTTACTTGTGCTTTGCGCATTACCTTGTCTCCCTCCTTAAACACCGCGTGTCACCGCCTTTTGTCGTAGTTTACCTTCTGGCGATCGAACGAATTTTCGTGGTGTAAGGAGACCAGATTTTGGAGCTCCTTCAATTTCACCATTCTTTGCCTTCACTCCTTGTGTTCGGGTGGGGGTAATTTGGGTGGTTCTTCCATTCTTCGGCGCTGCCTCTTATAAGGTTTTGGTTCCCTACCTAGATTCAGGTAGGCTGGGCTGACCCCCGTGGTACTATGTACGTCCGTGTTTTAGGCGATCCTAAAATCCTTAAGGTATACTTCCCACTGCCGATGATCCTTAGCTACGTATGCGGATATCATTGTTTTGAGGACTCGATTCACTCGCTCCACTAGGTCCGCCTGTGGATGGTACACCAGGGTAAACGAGTGTCGAATTCCGTAGGCCTCTGTGAACCCTTGAAACGCTTGTTTGACGTATTCTGTTCCATCGACCGACACGAGCACTTCCGGTCCCCCTCAACGGTTCAGAATATGGTCCTCAGAAGCTTTGATAATGGTCTCGGCATTGGCTTTTCTCATGGGCGACAGTTCAACCCATTTAGTATACAGGTCTTTGAATACCACCAAGTATTCGAATCCCAGTGCTGTCTGTGGCCAAGGACCTATCACGTCCGTGGCTACTACGGTCCAAGGCTGCTGCACTACCCTGCGACACATCAGGCCCGCTGCAGATCTCTGATCAGCCTTGATTCTCTGGCAGGTGTCGCAGGAACGTACCCACATAGAAATGTCGCGATATATGCCTGGCCAGTAATACTGAACCGAAGCTCTCCGGTATGTCTTGTCAATGCCCAGATGTGCGGCCTGTGGATCGTTGTGTACTTCGTCGAAGACTTCTTGTCTTCTCTCGGCTGCTACTACCAACTTCCGCGCCTCTAGGTCTTCGATTACCGGGTCTATCAAGGGATTTGGACGGTACCGGTACAATATTCCGTCAACAGTTTTGCACCCATGGAACTTTCTTGGGGTTTCTTCTACCTCGCGTAGTCGTCTACGATACCACTCGTCCTCCACCGTCAGGCACGTGGTGCAAAGCCCCTTTCCGATGTACGACCTCAAAATCGTATTCGAGGAGGTCAAGTGCCCATCGTGCCAACCGACGGGTTGGATTGTGAAGGTTATGTAGCCATCGCAACGAACTGTGGTCGGTGATTACCGTGAAGTGAAACCCCTCCAGGTAGTGACGGAATTTTCTAACCGACCAAATCACGGCTAAGCATTCCTTCCCCGTGACCGAGTACTTTCTTCCTGCATCCGACATCGTCCTACTCGCGAAAGCGATCACCCTCTCAACGCCGTTTTGCATTTGCGTTAAAACTGCCCCGAGACCAAAATCGCTCGCGTCGGTCTGGAGCACGAATGGGACTTCAAAGTCGGGATAAGTCAAAACCGGTTCTGTCACAACTTGCTCTTTAAGCTTAGCGAACGCGCTTTTCTGTTTGGTTCCCCATTCCCATAGGACGTTCGTTCTCAGTAGCTTATTCAGTGGTTCCTCGTCGGTCGCAAAGTCGGGTATAAAACGACGGTACCACGATACCATTCCCAAGAACCGTCTTAGTTGCTTTATTGTTCTTGGGGCTGGGTAGGAGAAAAGAGGCTCAACCTTGTCCGGATCGACCTCTAAACCCTTTTGATTCACTAGAAACCAGAGATAACATACGGTCAGTCTCCCGAATTCACATGTCTTTGGGTTTATTGTCAGTCCGGCACCTTGCAAGCGGTCTATTACTCGTGCTACACATTCCTGGTGGTCCTTAAACGTCTCATTTACGATGACTATGTCATCGAGATACGCGTAAACGTTAGTCTCCATGTCCGGCCCTATGAGGGATTCTACCAGCCGCTGGAATGTCGCAGGGGCCCCTAATAGTCCAAAGGGCATCCTTGTGAGCTGAAAGAGCCCCATTCCAGGGACTGTAAACGCTGTGTACTCCCTACTATCCTCGGTCATCGGGATTTGGTGGTACCCCCACTTTAAATCTAAGGTCGTTATATATTTCGCGGCGCGGAGTTGCTCAAGGATCATGTCCATCTTCGGCAAAGGGTACGCGTCCGTTTTGACCACCTTGTTGAGCCAACGGTAGTCCACGCAAAATCTATATGTCCTGTCCGCCTTTCGGGCCACCACTACGGGACTGGACCATCCGCTTTCCGACGGCTCTACTATACCCTCAGGAGGGGCATTAATAATCCGGGCAGCTAGCGTGTCCAGTTCTTGTCGCTCCTCAGCCGTTATTTCTCTGAGGCCGTAACACTGGTCTAATTTTGTGCCGTCAGCAGTCATAACCGCTTGGTTCGGAGTCGTGTGCAATGTTGCCTTGTACCGTTCTGCTATAACCAAGCCAGTATCTCTCATTACCTCTCGGGATGCCCCGCCGTTAATCAAAGTGAGGACCTTAGGGGTATAACCAATTCGGGCAGTCGTAAAGACACGCAGGGTAAGCCGGTACTATGGGTGACTCCTTTGACTTCAGAAGAGCTAATATTACCTCATTCTCTTGCCAGGGGTTCTGTTTTCCCCTAACCCACGTTCTTGTGTTAAGAACGATGGTGTCTTCCGTTTCTACCGTATGGATTACCGAAATCTTGTCTGCCGAGTGCGACGGAGTATCTATGGGAGCAGGATTCGTCTCTTGAGCTATCCCCACTACTGCCGGTTCCGTCGGCTCGGGCCTGTTCTGTTCCGGTAATTGTCCGCCGTTCTGTGGGGTCGTTCCGGGACTGGAGGAAGAAGGGCTGACCCCTACGCCTTCTTCCTTCTTCTGTTTTCCGGACAGTTGGCACTCTCTGGTGGTCACTTCCTCCTTGCCGCACCGACGACAGTAATTACGTCTACGGTTTTTCGTGCATCCAATTTGGAAATGACCCTTTTGTCGACAGTTCCAGCATTCTACCTTCAAATCATCCGCCTTCTTGCCCGAAGTGGATGACTCAGAGCCCCTTTTTGGAGACTGTTCTGACTTTCCCTCGGACGATTTTGCCGAGTTCTTACGGTCCGGCACGCTTCCCGGGCACCTAGATCTCCTATCTGCCCCTTGATATTGTTGGGGAACCGCGCTCTCCCCACGAACTGGATGAGCAAAATGTGGGGACGCGCCTTGTCGAGTGTCTGCCGCACTGACCCTAGTCGTGGTTCCAATTGGCCTAGTATTCACGTTCGCGAAACGGTTGTCCTCAACCCGGGTGGTTCTCATGCTTTCACCTACCGATGTTACTCCCTGAGTAGGTGGTGCCATGGCCCCCTCATCCCCCCTCCACATGTCTCTGTTGGGAGGTGGGGTGTAGGTTGGCGATAGCGCACCCCTCAAGGCCTGGTCTCCCCCCATCCCTGGCCATTGTCGGTGCCCATGAGGGGTCGTTTCCAACATCATGAATGACTGGTGGAACCCGATCCGGTGCCGGGTACCCTCCGGTGGACCCGCTATGTCATCATCGGTCACCAGATTCCGTGGTACCTGCTCCTGATCATCGTCGTCCTCTCGGTACCAAGGTACCGCCTGGTTACCCCCACGACGCGCGAAATACCGCCTCATTCGCTCCCGCAACACCTCGTCGAAACATTGAGGTGCAGTAGGGCCTCCCCTGCTAAGTCATTTGCCCAATCCGGTAACTGGGCCATTACTGTGCCCAGGCTGACCCTAGCTTGCCTAGTCTGGCCTTCTATTGTCTCTACCAACGCGGCTCCAGCTACTGACTGTGTTTCACTATTAACCGAACTTTCTGGTAAACCCGGGTTCTCCCGATTGTTACCCTGTTCTGACTGCCCCTCCATAGGGTTGTACGAGTCCATTGTCCTATCTTATTTCGAAGTCGATTACCTAAAAAATAATCAAAATACCTCGACAAATTTTCGGACGGGTTCGGACCTTCCGTAAATTTTCCAAGGTTTCTCTTATATTCGCTAATAATCTCCCCAAAAATACCGGAGAAAAGATTGAAGCGAAAATTTTCTTCTCATGGTGAGACCTTTCGTAAATCACGGGTTAGTTCCTTTGACCCTCAGCCAAAAATTCTCGAAACTTGTGTTTAAGTTCTTTAAATTTCCGTTAACCTTTCTTAGATTTCCGATAATTTCACTTTATTCCCCAAAAATCCACGTAAATTCTTTCATATTCTCAGAAAAATTTCAAAATACCCATATTTTCTTTAAATTACCGGAAAATTTCCGAAAATCCTCGCAAGTTCCTTTGAAATTACATCTACTATCCGAATAGTCTTCTCCATTGCTCCAATTTTTGAGAATCCTCGTCAATTCATGGACTTTATTTGGTCTCAGGGGTATTTTCGAGTAAAAATAGCAATAAAAAAAATATATGTCTTCCCTGAAAATATTCAATACCTGATCTATTTACCGGAAGACCAATTTTTAAGGGTTACGAGATCGTACGAATTTTTTTCCTAATTATTCCTCATGATGGTTATTATTATTAACAATGCTTTTATCTCATTTTCCATGAAGCAAGAGCGAGGCAACTACAGGAAGAATCATTAGCAGAAAGCAAAGCGAAAAAAAAGAGTATCGCTGTCTACGCTCGTGGTTTCTGTCGCCTATACCCACTTGAATTCCCCATTCTCTTTCACTCCGCTGCTCGTGTCCAAATTTTATTTTGAAATCTAAAAAAATCTATAATTTTTTGACCATTTTTTGAAATATTTTCAAACTTTAAATAATCTTTCAATTTTTTTCAGAACTTGTAATATTTCTGAAGATTTCTGAAAATTTTAAAAATAATGTGTATTTCACAAAAAAATTTGAGTCAGTTCAAAAGACATCGAGGATTGTAGGAGTTTTAGAAGACATTTTTTTTTTTTGAATTTCCTATTGAAAATATTCTTAATCGGGTTAATATTCGCAATTGGGTTTTGATTTTCTGTGGAGCCGCTCTGTAAATGCATCTTGAAGACGTTGAGACGGCCCTGCTTCGTTCAATCACATCTGTTTCGGGTATTTGGCTTGCTTCTGAAATTACTATTGTCATAGAAACGGTACTTTTTTGCTACCACTTGTCCCACTGTGCTGGCCACACACCCACACTGATTAAAGTCAGAAATATTCAAAATGATATTTATCGCGTAAGAATGATTTTATCATAAATTTAAGTATTGCACTGCAATCGCATGCCACAACTGCACATTTCGAGCCATTAAACGGCTTCCTATCTTCAGTCGTTCTCAAGATAAAGTTTTTGTAAATAAATAACCGTAAAAAGTAAACTATTGAATATTTCAGAATTTTTAAAACTGCATTGCATTCAGGAATGTTCAAAGAATATCTGTGATTTTTTCATATTTTTCCTCACTTTGCCCTCCTTCATGGAACAGGTCAAAGTGGACCCTTGAAAAAGGAGGCCGAAAACCCCTGTTTTTTGGGATGCTTTTTATTAGACATTTCAGAGATTTTTTATGCAAGTTGCAATAAAAAAACGTGAGGGGCCTCGAATTTTGGACCCGACTTTAGTTGAGGTATGAGAAAGAAATCGGTTAAGATGGTTCGGGCATGTTGAGAGAATGAAAGATGAACGACTAAGGAAACCAGTGTATCAAGGTAAAGTAAATGGCAGTGTGCCCAGAGGCAGACGGCGGAAAGAATGGTTATAATGTTTGAAGTATATCCTAATTCGAGGATACATGAGAAGACATAGAAACATGAGAGCTTGCATGAAACAATGCATGGACGTGAAGGAAGCTAGAGAAGTATGACAGGACAGAAATGTGTGGCGACAAATAGTTTATAAAAAGAATGCGAGTAGAGTGAATGACGCCTGAAACAAAAGACCTTGGATACTAATGGGCCCAAGTAAGGAACCTCACAAGACGACCTTGTGAGGCTCTTCATTCGGGGTGATCGCTAGAGAGATTGATCAGCAACCTGTGTCGGAGCAGTGTTACAGAACGAACGTGTTATTCAAATAAATAACACAAGAATTCTAGATCAATCAAAAAAAATCTATACCCCCTACCTCACATTACTCCTTTCCTCACCGAGCGAGTCACGCCTACCCCGAAAGGGAAATGGCTTAATGGCATAATAATATATTTATATATAAATAAAATTAATCAATCTATAATCTGGACTCTATAGAAACGTTCTTAAAATCGTTTGAATATTCTGTGCCCACTGAGCGCCGTAGTAGGGTCACTCAAAAAAGCCAATGTTATCCCCCATAGCACGCTGTATTCCTTCAATGGTACAGGAATATTCCTTTGGAACTTTTGAAATATTGCCTTGGAATATTTCAATTATATTGAAGGAATATATAAATGTCCAACAATCGGAATATTGTCATGTCCTATGTTTATTGCTGAAATATTAGATTCAAAGTATTCAGAATATTACTGTGGAATATTTCCGAAATATTTTCCTAAAAGTATGTACAATGTTTTAGTGGATTATTGCTGGAATATTTCCTTAAAAGTACTCTAAAAGTTCTCATAAAATATTGTTGGAACGTTGTCTTCAAACTGTCTACAATACTTGTGGGAAATATTGGCGGATTATTGTTTTGAAGGTCCCTAAAGTGTATGTACGTTTCTGAAATATCATAACGTGAAAGTATATTGATGCTACTCTCAAAATAAGTATACAGTAAAGAATTAACTTCATACATTTATGTATTTCATTTTATTGTTTTTCAAATACAAATTCATACAGTAACAATAAATACGACGTGAGAAATATATTGTGAGGAAGCTTCGGACTTTCGCATAAGATTAAGAGGTATATATCTTATTTTCAACATAAACGTGTACAATATTACTGCTTTTTTCTCTACAGAATGTTCACAGAAATGCGCGCATTTTTATTGTACATCCATGGTAAATATTTCAATGCATCACTTTTGTTATTATTACAATGCAAAATTGAATTACAAGATAAGCTTCTAAGTGTTACATGATAATTAAAAATCAATGGTTGCAAAAAATGCACTATATTTTTATTGCTCTGCTTTATGGTTTTTCGAGTAGTATCGTCAGGATGTTGATGCGCAGAAGATTTTTCGAGAAAATAGTTGATAATGAAGGCTCATGATCAGCAAATAAGGTCAATTTTTATCCAATTGCAACAGACAAGGGATACTTCAACAGCTGCAAAATCACACAATTCAGTTATTATTTTTTATAATTGACTGAGCAATTGCATAAGATAGTTTGTTTGAGACTATATTTTCTTAAAATTTTCATCAAAAATTAGTACTTATTTAATAAATTTTGAACGTATATTTTTCAATGGAACGTATTTTTTCAGTATTTTTCAAATTACAAAATTCTTATAGTCATCGGCAAGTACTCCTGTAACTCTTAATAAAAACAGTGTGCTGTACAGTATTAAATGGCATGAACTTACGATTGAAATTAACAGTGAGCAAACGACATTTTAGAAGCCACGTAGTTGTATCCCGGAGTACAAGACAGATTAGGCGCACAATTCATTATAGGGATTGGAAGGTGAGGATCTAAGATGTTCGCAAGTTGACATGATGGTTGAGAATTTATTGAATCCAAAGTTGTTAGCCAAGATAAATCCAAATCCAGGCTAAATAGAATATTCTAGTAGACGAATGAAATGGCGATCGGCAATTAACATATGTTTCCAGAATGACTTAGTTTTTAGATTCCATAAATCTAAAAATGAGATCAACTCAAATATCTAGATTAACGGGCTGTGGTTATTAGTTGAAAATCTAAGTATTTAATAAATTCCTTACAATCAAATATGATACCGAGTATTTCAACAAGTTTACGCTTTTAACTAAATTTTAGAATAGGATTAACCTTTCGGCAGTCGCGCTGTTGTAAAAAGTACAACAGTACCGATTTTTTTGGTACAAGTCGCAACTCGAATGCACGGGAGATGTGAGACCGCCATGTAAGCCTTCCCCCACTCTTTCTTCACCACTTCACTCCTCAAAAATACCAACATCGATTTTTGGTCTCCAACCGTTAACGTTCAAAAGCAACCCCCTTGACACGACGCATATATGACTTTGTCAAAAAACAATCTTTTTTAGAATTTCACAGTGTGAATAGAGTCTCTGATTTTTGGGCTCCTCAAAAATTTCAACACCCAATTTTGGGCTCCTACCCTTAACGTTAAAAAGCAACCCCTTGGTACCGGGCAGATGTGACTTTGTCAAAAAATTATCGTTTTTAGAAATTTACTTTGTAAATGAAGTTTCTAATGTCTGAGACTCAGAATATTATATGATGAATAGAGTCTCTGATTTTTGAACTCCATGAAAATTCAAATTCGAATTCATAGATAGGCGTTTGATTTTTTAGATGTAGGGGTGGTTTTTGCAAACAAAAAATCAATCATTCGTGAGCCCAAGAAAAGCCCAACACTACTTTATATTTTGTTTTTTCCATGTTTCAGTTTCTACTTAGGGGTTGTTTTTTTGTACATAGGGTGGTTTCTGAACGCCCTCGTTTAGAAATTATAAGTAAGAAATTGCGCAAAATGTCTTGACATGCACCTGTCCCAATCTACAAATAAAAAATTTCTGAATAATTTCACCAACACACAAAAAAAAGTGGGCGGTACTTTTGACTAGACCCATATATCCCTATGTATTTTGACGCATTGAATCCGAATTCGGTGTCCGTTTTGCCCGTATACCCCCAAATTTTTGAGTAAATCGCTAAAAACCGTGAAAAACCGTGAAAAATCGCTGAAAATCGCATTTATAGACGTAGGTAAATGTTATAAAGTTTTCTTATGAGTGTTTCACATATGATTTCAGTGTATTTTGACACGCTGAATCCAAATTCGGTGCCCGTTTTGGCCGTGCACCATCAAAATTTTGAGTAAATCGCGAAAAACCGTAAAAAAAACCGTGAA
>CAKNYM010040802.1:27427-55833 GCA_932195095.1 Andricus curvator
AATTTTGAAGATTTCATTACATTTTTTTCTTCTTATGAAAGTCATAACGAGGGGGGTCTTAGAATACAACTTAGGGGTTGATTCACATATTTGACCCAAAATTTGGAAATTTTCGCTAAATTGGTAGAATTTCATGAAAGTAAAAAAGAAGGGGTTTTCGAATCTCAAAATACGAATGTTGGGTTAAAAAATCAGAAAAGCAACCGATATTTTATACGGAATGAAGCACCAAAGATTTTTTTATTAATACATTGATCAACAAACTCACTTCAAAACATACACAGGAAGCGTCTTTTAGCGGGATTTGCATTAGAATTTATTTTCAGGGTAGTTTAATATAGATAGTAAAATAAAGATAAGAAGCTATGGGAATGTGTAATAATTGTTGGTTTTAGATAATTTAAATATGAAAGGAAGGAAATCGTTATTTCTAGGTGAGTGCAGTCATAAGAGATTTATTGATTGTACTATTGGGAAATGCAATCACTTAAAAACACGAACCGGATCCAATAGACCCGGATTCAATGTTCAAGGGATAATAAAACAATCCTTGATGCAAATTCAGAGATATATTCCAATAATTAAGCGTATATTGTACTTATTTGGAAGTCATTTTCTACCCGGATATTTTTATCAGAACATTTCTTGTATTTTTGTTCATTAAGGTATGCCATTCTCCTGTTTTCAATGTTTAAGGGATGTTGAAACATCCCTTAACATTAATTTGAAGACATATTCTTACTATGGACGCTTCATCCACTTATTTGAAAGTGATTTCATACCGTAGAAGTTGCATAATTTAATTTTCATACTTGGATGTTTAAGGTATGAAAACGCCCCCAAAACATGCTGTATACCCCAAAAATCGTGAATCTTTCTATTTCGTGGGTATGAACCTTTTGTGTCGGTAAGTCTGATCGTCAAAATGTGAAACTTTTAGCCAAATGTATCAAAGAGGTTTTGAGAAAAAAAACATTTCACTGAAATAAGCATTTTTCTATTAAAATAGATGTAAAAATTGAAACTTTGAAAAGTTTTTTTTTCTAAAAACTGTTCATTTTTCTTTCAAATTCTCGCTCTGCAAGTTCAAAAAAACAAAAGAAAAATTAGATTTAGAATTTTTTACAAAAAGCCATTTACCCCCTTTACCAATTAAATACAAAAATTTTAATTTGTATCAACTTTTTTAGTTTTGACCTCAAATTCATATTCTATTACCCAAAAACCGATCTCTTAATGACTTTCATGAAAATCTACCAATTAAGTAGGATTTTGAAAACTAGGTTGCTTTTTTGAATTCATGAATTTTTAACCAAAATTCGTATTTTTAAACTTGAAAACACCCTCCTTTTTCACTCTAATGAAACTCTACCCATTTAATAACATTTTCCAAATTTCAAGTCAAATTTTGGAATTTATCAATTTGAACACCAAATTTGTATTCTAAGAAATTGCACAACCCCCTTTGTTACGTTTTCATGGAAATCAAACAATTTCATTAAATTTTCCAAATTTTAAGTCAAATTTTAGAATTTTTTAATTTTGACTCCAAATTTTTATTCTTACACTCGCTGAACCCCCTCATTATGACTTTCAAGGAGATCTACCAAATTAATAAAATTAAAAAAAATTTAAGTCAAAGTTTTCAATTTTGACCCCAAATTCGTGTTCTGTGACCCGAAAACCACCCCTGTACTTATTTTAATGTAAATCTATGATAATTAATAAAAATTTCAAAATTGGAGTCAAATTGTGGAATTTTGACCTCAAATTTGTATTCTGTGACTCCCAGACTTACTGACTTTCATGTAAATGTACCAATTATATAGAATTTCCGAAATTTATTTTAGTTTTTAAATTTATCGTTTTTGACCTAAAATTTGCATTCTGCTATTTAAAAAAAAAACTCGTACTGGCTTTCATAGCCACCTCTGAAAACTGAGGTGGCTTTTTTGAATTTTTGAACTTTGATTGCAAATTCGATTTCTCCGACTCGGAAACTACTTTATTACCGACTCTGATAAAAATTCGCGAATTTATCGAATTCTTTTAAAATTTGTATCGCTATTTTGAATTCCGCCAAATTCATATTCATATTCATATTTCAACACCAAAGGTCCGTTAGTACCGACTCCCATGGAATTCCGCGGATTTATTGAATTTTTCAAAAATTTGGGTCGTTTTTTTTTAGAATTTTGACCACAATATTCGTTCCAGAACGAGATTCTGGTTCCGGTTTTGTTCGGGCTAGAATCGAATCCGAAGCTGGAACGAGGTCGGACGGATCTGGAACCAGGAGAGTTAAGTGTTGTTTCGTTCCGTTCCGGAACCGCTTTTGGAGCGAGCCCCGAACCGTTCCTAAAAAGAACCGGATCCGGATCCATAACCGTCGAATTCCGGATTCACAAATATAATGAATGATTTTTGAAATTTTTTTCTTTTATAATATTCTCATGTCTTGTCACGCGACCTTTAGTAACGTGTAAAACTTATATCGATCACAAATACATTCCTTGATCATTCAGTTTTATATTTTCAAACTCGCATGGAGAAAATATAAAAATATATTTTAGGTGGTTTGGAAATTTTGTTTCAAAAATCTCATCGTCTAAAATAGTTTATTTTTTGGTAATCAACCATGTGGCATTAATATAAAATTCTCTATACATAATAATATGCTTGTTATATCGAGCGAGAATGAACAGTATGACAGTGAATTTCGCTAAATATTGAAGAAAACAATTATATTTTAAAAACAGAAGTTATTTTAATTGATTTCAGAATAAAATTGAGAGTGGAGACCTCATCAGTGTTCAATTATCGAAGAGTTCTTTATATAAATCAAAGTGACACATAATACACTTTATCTATTTTGAAGAATAAATAAAACCTTGGAATGGACTTTAAGGCATAAAATTTATTATATATAGCAGTCATTTATCGAGTCAATGTTTAATTGAAATTCTTGAAAAATAAGATTTCAGTTATCTGTCAGTGTGTCTATTTAAAAAATGAAGAATATTCTAGGTATTCTACTCCTCACAGTTTTGGGGTTTCTTTATTTTAAACGTAAGTACAACCTTATATTATAAGAAATATTACGTATAGATATGTTCTCAAATATTTTTACGTTTTGAAAAGCTTTTAGTTTTACATTAAATTGTATATCTATGTTTATTTGAAAAATATTTTTTCTATGATATTCTTCTGATTTGCAAAAATATTCCTTGGTCATTGCAAACACACCCAAATTTTCAAATCCGAATATTCTTTCATTGCAGTTTAAAATCTAAACTACAAATAAAAGCAACTGTATTCTAAATTCGTAGCATCTAAAAAAAAATTAGAACATTAAAAATTTGTCAATTCTGAATTTCAGATAATAATGAAGAAAAAGTTTGTTGTTGTTAATTTGTACATTTTTGCAAAAACCGTGATGGATGAAATAATTTTAACGCACTGTCTATGGTTACGGAATTTTCCGTGATTCTAATCCCTTTTCCAGCTCGTTCAGGGCTAGCGTTACGGAAAATTCCATAACCATGGACAGTGCTTAATTTTAAATTAAAAAGGCATTTTCTGGCTCTCCCTTCCCCTTGCCAGGTCTGTACGTTTAGACTCGACCATGTTTTAAATGTATATACTATTATCTTGACTTTTTTAGGTTTTATATTCTTGATATTATTGGCTGGAGCATAGGCCAATCAGACATCATCACTTTTATTTTATATTCTACTGGCCATGCCTAAGCCAATACTGAATCAGAATTTAGTTGATTTGAAGTAATCTTGTATTTTGCCTGAAGGGCGCCAGATCGTTTATAATACAAACCCTAAACGACCAAAAAGTCCTAAAACCATTTTCAATTTAAATTCCAATATCCAGTGACTAAATATATTAAATTATAATTTATAAATACGCGATACCCTCTATCGTATTATAAGTTACTCCCCACTAGCTCAAGACAGAGAGAGGAAGGGTTAGGAAAACCCTGAGCAAGGATGAACACATCAATGGGGACGGCGATTTGTGAAGCTCACCTTAGGGGGCAGCACCGTGAGTGGGGATATAACTTGTACGCAGGCACAAGACATTATGTGCAGTTTCCTCAGTTTTTCGTTATTTGGAAAGCGATTTGGTCCTTTATTTTTACATCCAAATGCCACATGCACACCTGGCATTTTGTACATAGTGCTTCAAGCTGAAACCTCAACGCTGCGTTATGAAGAACAGATATAATGCGAATAGCAGACGTTACAACCTTTGGAACCGTCGTCTTGTGTATCTCCATGCGCACTAGCGACCCTAGCGGCCGCAAGTGTCAGTCGCCGTCCCCATTGGGAGTTATGAATAAACAACTCCCACAAGTACGGGTAACAATGAAAGGAATCAGATTTTATCAACAGCCAATATTGCCTCACATATAAAAAATAATCCCGTAAAAGAAACAAATATTAATTGCTAAGCACAATCCCAGTCATAATAACTAGGTTGCATTGAAATATATCGACCATTTAACACTCAAGTCATCGATCCCATTACTCAGAACAATAACCTCAAGGCCCAATGAAATGCCACGAACAACTTAACGGCCGCTGGTTTATATCGAGTTTTTCTTTAAAATTCTATTTACAAATTATTTCATTTCGCCCAAAAAATCGATTAAAACGAATTGACGCAAGTTGATAGTTTGTCGCAATAATTAACTATTAGGGTTGATCGGAAACTTTCCAGCATGGCGCCATATTCGTGACACTATAGGTCATCAAGGTCGCCGCCACGTTGGAGGGCTTTGCTTTTCGAAATTCACTGATCATTTTATTCATTTTAGCAAGACCCGAGACAAGAAAGAATTACACTTTAATTGCGGTTACTACCCTAATAGCACGGAACGTTCCTGGGACGTTCCCGGAACGTTCCGCGGGAACTTTCGGAACGTTCCAGCGGAACGTTCCCGGGACGTGTAAAATGTCCGCCGCTTGGGAACGTTCCAGGAACGTTCCACTGGAACGTTCCAAACATAAATTAACGTTATTGTTATTATTATCAATAAATATCTCGTAAACCGTAAGTGATAGGTCAAAATCGATGTCAGTTTATGATACGGATATCATATTATAGTGTAGTATATGCGGTACTCAAAACTCAAAAATGACATCCATTTTTACCTATCTCTTACGGTTTACGAGATAATTGTTGTTAAAAATAACAATAATGGAAAGTTCCCCTCAGGTCCCAGTGGAACGTTCCTGGAACGTTCCCAAGGGGCGGACATTTTACACGTTCCGGGAACGTTCCGCTGGAACGTTCCGAAGGTGCCCGCGGAACGTTCCAGGAACGTTCCCGGAATGTTCCGTGCTATTAGGGTAATAATAGTGAGTTATTAAGATTAAGTGGAAACTATCCAGCGTGGCGCCCCATTTGTGACACTATAGGCCAGGCAAGGTCACCGCCATGCTGGAAGGCTTCGCTTGTTGAAATTTACGCATGAGCGTTAGCCAGCTCCAACGCGAAATTTTCAATTACCCCCACACTAAAACACTATTCCGAGCGCGAAGTTGAATGTGATTCTAAAGCACGACCCTCCCCACCAATCTAGACCATCGAGGATACCGCACATGACACTTTTATGAAGGGGGAAGAATGAATGACATACCTTCAGTTTTTTCCTTGTATCAAAGATACAATGGAGACACCCCCAACCAACAACTCAAGCTTCACGCCCAATCAGCAATTTAAGTTTCTCCAGAATCGAGGGCTTCTAAATTCTATCCAGTTTGCATCTGCAAACTTTCTTGATAGTTCTGCTGAACGCAGGTAAGCACGACAACCTATTCCTATGGCCGAACACAGAATGCCGGACGACGCCTTGGCATGTCGGCTTGGCGCGTAACACCACGGCCCGTATATTTAAAATGGTAGCTAGCGGTAGCAGATGCTCGTGAAGGCTCGTTCCTAGCGTCCTTTAGTAACTTGCCATTTTCCCTAGTCAGTTCTATAATATTGTTTGTAGTCTATGGCGAGTTACGTCACTAAGGTGCATCGTATGCATGACGCGAACACTTGCTAGGCACACCCACCTATACGTGGTGCACGCTCAAAATACCGGCTGCTATCGTGTTGACATTGATCGAGTGTCCTACTTCCCCCCAGTTGATGTGAGAGAGAGGGGTAGTCGTGTGGTACTGAGTGTGTGCTGTAGTGGTTATTCACGTCTGCCTAGCCGTGATTGTCTAAGTGTGGGTGGTGCAGTGTGACAGCCTGGCCAGGCGGCCCTGAGAGTGCCTGATAAACAAATTGAAATAGAATTTCGACGGCATTAGTGATTTTATATTTTTGAATAAGAGATGATCCCCCAGTCTGGCGACGGTTCGGAGCAGCGGAGTTACAATCCCTAGGCCTCGAGGGGTTTGTTTATGGCAACAGGCGATCCCTCTCGATGCTCCTGTCAGATGACAGTTTATAAGTTGATTCTGTGCTCGACCAGGTATCGACTTTAAATTAATTTACTTGAATTTTTGTTGAATGGGTGTGATTATTTAATTAATTTGGGCGTGGTATTAAATACCACGTCACAATGCATAAACGTAGGGCCTGTCCGGACGTATAGACACGGCCTTCATTATAATAAAAAATAATAATAATATTACCTTTTTTCTACATTATTTTAGCTAACTTTAAATTATTCTAACGCAAGTAAAAATTGAAGCCTTGATAGAGATAACATTAGATCAAGAAAAATAGATTTCCGCCCAAGGATTTTCTGTTCTATGTGTAGTCCAGGTTGTGGTATACATGATGATCCAAAGTTATCTCTGCCAATGCTACAATAGTTATTGACATGATTTCAACGTGCTATTCTACTTATTAGATCTAACTAACAAGAGACCTTTAGGTATGTTTTGTATTCTTTGAATTGATACGCTCCTCAATAATAATAACCAACTAGAGGTTTCCTGGGAAAAATCAAGAAGACGCAATTTTGAGCCATTTCAGAAAAGAATGCATTTGAAGAATTGCGAGTGGATAATCATAGAGCCGGTGTAAAATTATTTCAAAGATTCGGTTGTTCACCTGTTGAACGCTTGGCTGATAGCCGGAAGGTTGCGTGTTCGATTCTCGCTACCCGTACTTCTTTGTTTTTTTATTTATCAAAATGCTTATTTATTCCATTTCTGAATTATAATAAATCAATTATGCAAATTGATGATTATTTGATCATTATTTTCAATGAACTATGAAGAATAAAACACAGGAATAATAGTCAATTACCTTTAACACATTTTGTATTTTACACTAGGATTTATACTTAAAAATTATTATTTATATCGTCAGGATTATGTAGTATCGCACAATCTAGAGTGATACCCGTCATAAAAGCAAGGAAAACAAAAAGTTTCGCGACATCTGGCCTAATTTTATTAATCATTATTCAGAAATGGAACGAATAAGTTGTAGCGAGCGGTTCTCGCCACATACGCGTCACACTTCCTAATCGTCACCGCCGGCACTAGGAAACCACGAGGCCACGAAACCGCTGTCGCACCGCTGTGATTTTACCGATCACATGGTGCACAGCTGCTCTGGACGTCTCCGCCAAGGACCAGCGACGGGTGTATAGTGGCAGGAAACTGTGCTGTGCGCGCGTCGACTGCTGCGCATGCGTCGACGTCCAGACCAGAGCCGCCAGGCTTTAAAAGCAGACACGCACGAAGCAGAGAGGCAGAACACCGGCGACCGGCTCGAGTGGTGAAGCAATGGGTGGTTCCATATTCACCCTTCGGGTTCCGGTGAGACGTGGCACCAGGTGCTCCTGGACACGACACATCTCGGGAAACCTGGTGGAAACCTTAAGGTGCGTTCACACCGACAAGGACCTGCTCGAGTAGTGAAGCAATGGGTGCTCCCATATTCACTCCTCGGATTTCGGTAAATCGTGGCACTAGGTGCTCCTGGACACGCTTTACCTGGGGATCCTTGTGGGTGTATCCCCTGGTGCCCGCACCTCAGGAACTCGGCCAGAGTAGCGCAGCAATGGGCGCTCCCATATGCGTTCCTCAGGTAATGGTTCGCCGTGGCATCAGGTGCCCCTGAACACGGCCTACCTCGGCAACTCCTGGGGGGGGCCCTGACGAACACCTTCTGCAGGAACCGACCTGGGCACCGGAGCAACGGGCGCTCCCGTATCCGCTGCCCAGGTATCGATGTGTCGTGGCATGAGGTGCTTCTAAACACGACTCATCTCGGTCACCCTCAGAGGGGAACCCTCGTGGGGAACCCGGCTTCCTAGACAGGGCAATGGGTGCTTCCATACCTGTCCTCGAAGTTACGGCACACCACGGCATCAGGCACTCCTGAACGTGCTGTGTCTCGGTCATCCTCCCAGCTAGTGACCTCTGCAGGACCCCGTCCAAATCTCCCTGCCACCATCCGTTAAGACCTTGGATGTTCCGTCCCGTCCCCTACCAAACCCATTCCTGACATTTACCTGTGGTAGGGCTACGACGCGGGCTGGGCCAAGGCACCCCGACCGTTCCCGTATTTCGCAGGGGGAGACGGTTTTTCCGCACAGCAACTCGCGTCATCTAGCTTTGGGGCTACTAATCATCTAGGGGGAATACCTAACACGTGCACATTCTGTTTTGCAGGATTAGCTACGACGGGCCGGAAATTGACACCTGCGCACTCCGACCAAGCGCAGTCACGGCGGCTATAATACCTGAACACTCCGACCAATCGCACTCACGGCGGCTATAACACCCGCGCACTCGTGCTCGTTCTCGTTCCGACTCACACCCGATAAATTACTGTCACGCGTTACATACACACACAAATACACATTGTAATTGCGTACAAACACACATCTACGCTCACACATCCACACACATGCATACCCGCACACACACACACATGTATTAGGCTTAAGAGTTCAATAATAAATGTAAGTTGTGTATTTTCATAGAACATTCCCGTCTTACATTTATTTCCGCACATTTTACCCTGCCCCACTTTCAGGACCTTGGACAGCTGAAGCTCCGGCAGGGCAGCGGGGTAGGATCGTTACAAAGTATTTCGATAAATCAAAAAAAAGTACGGGCAGCGAGAATCGAACGCGCAACCTTCCCACAATATTCGCTCGCTCCGAAAGTAAACATTCAGGGCCGCATAAACTACTTCTATCATTTTTGTCACGCATGACTAAGCACCGCCTCTCTCTCAGTCCCGCGGTGCCCGCATGACCAAAATGCCGAGGACTCAAATTATAGAAACGAGTTAAATGAGAGTTACTTAAATGGGACTCCCAGTGTAATTTTAAGCCGGCTCTATAACTATCCACTCGCAATTCTTCAAAAGCATTTTTCTTGAATATGGCTCAAAATCGCGTCTTCTTTATTTTTCCCAGAAATCCCATCCAAAAAAAAACATGCCTAAAGATCCCTTTAAAACATTTTCATGTAATAGAAACAACTTCAACTAGAAAGCAAATTTTATACAACGTCAAGCTAACGCATTTTATACTAATAGACTGTCACACTGACGAAAAAAGTCGCAAGATAAAAACACGCAAAAAGAGCGAGATCGTTTTTTAACGTCTTTTTGTTTTTATGTTTCTTATTATTATTATTAATTAATTACACTATTTAACAAAATATGACCAATATATCTATAAAATCGAAAGTTTCTTCTCCGAAGCAGAGGTTTTCGTTTGCAAAGCGAACCTTATCTCCATTTTTTACTTTCTCATCGTATTGAGAAGGAATTAGTTTTATGTGAAAACAAACTTTTTTTTTTAAATAACGACTCGCGCTATAAGTGAGTATAAAAATCTATTTTGCGGTTTTCAAATCTAATCCGGGTCATCTTTTCAATTTTTTAATGTAAAAAAACTAATGAAAGTTTACAGTTTTAGCACTGACCGTTTGTAAGATACAAGAACATGAACAAGATACATTCCTATGAATTATTTTGAATTTTCTTGAATTCCCTTGACTTCATTTGATTTTTCTTAGATCCCATTGAATTTACTTAAATTCCCTTGAATTTTATTGTCTACAGAGTTCAAGAGTTCAAAGATTTTTGCGATTATCTCGAGGACCATTTGAGTTATCGCAAAAACCGTTGCATTCAGAATTAAAAAATGTATCGAAAACTACTTTGCAAAAGACATTTTTTATTTAATGAATACGAAGGTCATTCTATCTTGATCAGTGATTGTTCAAAATTGTTAAATGTTCAAGTTACTATTGTAGAAAATGTTCATAAATTTTTTCACAAAATTAGGTGCAGCTGGAGCTCCAGAGGAATATCCGGTTCTTCATATAAATCAAATTATTGTACGAATGCATGATGACTCTACTTATCAAGGATTTATTACGGAAATCAAATCTCCTGATATACCAAAATGGATGGAACCTCACCAGAGAAGACTTCGTCTTCCATACTATTACGTTTATATTAAAACGGTACATGACCAGCATTTTATTGTACATGCACCACTCGCACCGTTAAAACCAGGTCCCTATCATAATCCTCATCTGCATCTTCCACTCTTGGCTGAAATACGTATAGGACAATACAGATATTTAACGGCTAAATATTTCACACTTTTCGATGTCGACAATCCACCGAACCATCACTATCTCGAAAGCCACGTTTTTATAGCAACACCAGGAGGCCCTGTTGTTAGCGCAGTCATGAAAGAACGTGCCTCACCTTTACAAACACGTAAACGCAGAGTGAAGATTAATTCAGAGGATGTCTCAAAGAAAAGAAAAAAATTATCGGTACAGTAAGGATCCCTTTTCACGGACCATGGATTTTGAATTAATCGTGGAAATAATATTCTACACGAGATTACTACTACCTTGTTGGTTTATGGTAAATCTGATTGGTCAAGAACCTAGATACGAACCCTATGTAAAATATCAATTCAATGAATAATATAAAATCGAGGTCCGTTAGAAGGTACCCTAACCCAATTGAATGCCTTTCTTATCGGTTTAAAGTGAGGCTTCGAAATACAGTTCATTTCTATGTAATTATAACCTATCAATCACGGATAATAGATCAATTTTGTTAGAATTGCACTTTTTTTAAACCTAACTTAAAACCGAAATGAAAGCATCAAATTGGATTACGGTACTAAATTATTACTTCTCGGGTCTAAAAGAAGACCACTGGAGGGGTCCCGGAGTCATTTGTTTTTACATTGAAATTAATTGCACGAAGTATTCAATAAGAAGACCAGCACAAAACAGCGATAGCAAGGGATATCGGCCAAGGATGTCCCCACGAAATCCCAATTATTCAATTTTATAAATAAATAAACTTATTGAACAATATTGAAGTCTTTTTTCCGAAGATGTTGCACAAAGTATGGTATTCCGCAATATAAAGCAGATGCAAAGATACATACCATCAGCATATCAAATTTCGACACTCGTTGTGAAGGATATTTTGTTAGTTCCATTATGCCTTTACATCGAATCGGTCTCGTGCGTGTAGCTTTCAGATTTGAGGGAAACCAAATTTTAATATAAAATTAAAATTTCTAATAACGGTTTATTTTGTTTTTGAAAGTAATTAAACTCTTAAATTTGAGCTAAAATTACAATCTGAAATCTGAGAACAAGGAAATAAGTATTATGGGTTTGTTTTTGAAGTTGTATAAATATGATTTTCCTAGGATTCTTGAAAAACAATCCATAAAGTTTTTGAGGATTTCAGATGTGTCCAAAAAGAGTATAGAAAATTTTTAAGAAAATTTTTTCATTTTACAGGATTTTATAAAACATTAGGAAAAATTCGAGTACGTTTAATAGATATTTAAGATTTTTAAAAGATTGAAAGAAATTTAAAAACATTTTATGAATTTTCAGAAATCTAAAATTTTTTTAAATCCTGCAAAATAAAAAAATTTTCTTATAATCTTCCAGATACTTTTTTCTCAATTTTGGAAATCTTTTGAAAGTTTTCAAATTATTTGCAAATATTTTTAAAACTTCTAAATATCTCTTAAACTTACTAGAATTTTTTTCTTATAAAATTGAAAAAATTGGTTTTAAAATATTCTATACACTTTTGCGAAATCTCAGGGATTCATTTTAAATGTTTTAAAATCTTTTTCAATTTTTTTTCCAAAAATAATTTTATAGAATAAAAAAGAAAAAAAATCTTAAAATTAGTTTTATCAAATAAAAATAATATGTTGAAACCTTTGAAAATTCTTCTAAGCTTTTTTTCGAAATCTTTAAAAATCTGCATATTGTTTAAAAGTATTTAAAATCTTGTCATGTTTTAAATTATTTTTTAATCTTTTTAAAAATTCTGGATATCTCTTATTTGCGGTCCACCCTAATATATAGGGTGTATTTTTCATGTGAATTCGGTCAAATAGGGATGTCAGTAGTGATGTTTATTTTTTTGGCGTCACTAACATTCATATCTGATCGAATTCGCATGAGAAAACCCCACGCACACATATTGTTCAAGTGCTAACTGAAAAAATGTATTGTATGAAAATTTACAAAAATTAATGATTTTTACAAAAGTTTGAAAAAACAAAAACAATCAATGTCACAAGCTTCTTGTACGTAATTTAGGAGTCAGAAAGAAAAACGAGTATTTTGGTGAAAAAAATTCACATTTTCGGAAATATAAAAAAATCTGCCCGCTGCGTGGGCACATTCTCATCGCGCGCGGCTCGCTTAGCTCGCAAGTTTGAGCGCGCCTAGGGCGCGCTACTGTTGGTTATCGCGCTTCGCGCTCGATAATGTATTTACCTCGCGCTACGCGCTCGCTCCTTGTATTTTCCCCACATTTATGCGCAGGCCTTTTAAAATTAGAGGTAAAAACATCTACAAATTTAATTTGCTGATTGTGAATTCTCTTTTGTTAAAGCTCCTTCGGCTTTAACGAAAACATTCTCATCAAGTATCTCGTGCAGCGCACGCGATTTTGACGAAAATGCGAACATTTCTACATTATGTTCAACTCTATTATATCAAATGTGTATTATATTTATTTCTGTACCTCGGTCTGGGGTTGCTTATTCAGATATTACAAAATAAAGTACGTTTTTTTTACTGATTACTTTAATATTTGTTTCTTTTTTTCATTAAATTTTACTCTCGGCTACCCTGAAAATGTATCATTTCAATAAATGTATATTATTACAATTCATAATATGCATTGGTATTGAAACCAAAGTATTGTCATTGCCTTATTTTTATAATTTGAAAAAGTGCGCATCCTATTTAAAAAAATTGTTATTAAACAATTTTTTACATCTTGTGTCGTTTTTCCATAAATTTAATTTCTTTATTTTCAATGTTATTTTTTCACGATTTAAACTAAAAATACGTATCCTAGCGTAAGGTGATTCCTAGCAAATTTGTAGATATAATTTAGGCGAAAAATTTTGTTGAATAAAATGTTATTGTAGCTTGTGTCCTTTTTCTAAGAAGTTATTTTTTTTATTTTTAATATATTTTCATAACAAGAGTTTATAACAAATTTTTAGATATTTTTTGGCTCAACAACTTTTGTTACTTCATTGTTTTCGTCTCTTGTGTCGTTTTTCCAAAAATGTAATTTTTTGATTTTTAATCTTATTTTTTTCGGTTAAAAAAAATCTACTCGTCCTATCTACAAATTATTAATTACAAATTTTGATCTTATTTGGAAGAGCAACTTTTGCCTATTAATTTTTTTTTCGTACCTTGTGTCGTTTTTTAACAAATTTAATTTGTAATGTTGATTTTTACGAATAAAACAAAAACTACGTATCCTATAACAAAGTCATTGAAAAAAAATTTGTAGATCTTTTTTGGGTGCACAATTTTTGCTGATTTATGTTTTCCGTATCTTGCATAGTTTTACCACAAATTGAATTTTTGATTTTTCATTATTTTTTGTACGATCAAAATTTAAATTTTCGATTTTTCGAGAAAATTCAAGAAGTTGTTATGATGATCTTGTAGGGCTTTGAAAAAGCAACGTTTTTCTAGTCCTGACTCTTCTTCATATCGTGCGTTGTTTGGCTTCAAATATTCAATTTCATATGTTTTTTTTGGATTTTGAAAATGCTATGACTCTGAACATTTATTTTTATCGAAAAAAGTCATAAGGATAAATTGTTCGATTTTCCAAGTACTATGAAGAGCCTTACATGGAATTTTTAAATCTTGAGAAAAATGGAATTTTCATCCAAAATAGCTAGCTAAGGAACTCATCCTTTCTTTTCACAACCTCAAAAAGTGTGCCGAAGCAAAATTCAATCCGAGTAGTCTTTCAAAAGTTATCCGATACACAAACGACAATAAAAACAATGACAACGACAACGAAAGATAAACACCGACGTAAAAACTTTTTTTTCTGAATCAGGGGGCCTCAAAACGTCGACATTTGAAGGAATAAGCGAAAGTCATTTCTCACATAAAACCAATACCTTCTTATTGAGATGAAAATGTAAAAAATAGTTCAAAATATCACAAAATGCCTGGGAAACTTTTTGCAGCAATCTTCAAGGATAATAACTGTCCTGTTGAAAATTTTCCCCCTTATTTATCGTATATTTTTCAGAAACACCCAAAATTTTATCTTCAGGTAAACGAGCACCATTCAGTGGTGATTTTTCAAGCTCATTGAAATTTCTGTGCGGGTTTGAAAAGTACATGAAATACATTGGAAGAAACGTTTATTTATCTCATGAAAAAAGAACGGATCATAATAAATATTTATTTCGTTAGTACATTTCTGATTTGCAACTTTCAGTAGTTCAGGATAAATTTCGCTAGGTGCTGCAGAGTATATTATCTCACAATAGAAATTAGTTCCTAATGATATAAGTTAGCCACAAATTGTTACCATAGTTACAATAAAAAGATGTGATGAATTAGGTATGACACCCGATACTACTCTGCTTCCTGTTTTCAGCACCAGCGCTAAATGTGCTTGAAATATTTTTTTAAAATTTGCTTACGCCATCAAAATAAAAAATAAATATTTTACTATTATTACTTCAGAATTATTATTTGTATGTAACGCAGGTATAATTTACGCGTTTTATCAGTGCCTTTTTAGCTCTCAAAGCAGCCGTTCATACAACAAGTGGATCGACAGGGAATGCACATGTGCAAGTCAAAACTATGGTCATAATCGTAGTTGGCACATGCGCATTCGCTGTCGCTCGTTTACAATTATGGCCGCGATAACCAAACTTTAAATGCGACATAAAATATCGTGTGCACGAAGAAGGTAAACGTCTTTACTCTCGCGTGTTTTCAAAACTCACGCTCAAGTAAAAAAACTGAGTTTGCCTCCTAGGTACACAATATACTATGACACTAATCCTCTGAACAAATGCTACACAGAATATTTGTTGAATATCGCATCCTAGGATCACAGAAGTATTTGCACATATTAAAAACCCATTTCCTTGTTTCCAAGAAATATTTGATAAAATTTAAAGTACGCTACTTTGAACCAAGAAATTAAATCTTACAATTAAGAAAAACTTTTACTTCAGCCGATGGACTTTAATTTATTTGAAGGAAACATTTTCTTGATTTAAAATGTCACGTCCTGGTAACCTTTAGAATAAGTCAATACCTTACAACTACGCAGATGCTTATTCTTAAGAATAAGTTCCCCTTAGGCGCCAGCGAGTCGAGAATTTCAATCATTATCTGTAAGAACATCGAATCAGTTCTTTCAGATACCTACATCTAGAAAGCTTGATCGATGCCTGGCCGTCGCGTGATAATACTGATTATCAAAAAGGACCAATCGAAACGCTTCAAGTACAAGAAAGGAGCCTACGCGTAAAAATAGCTTCCAGAAGATAGTGGGCGAACATTCACTTATATAAAAAAGTGCGAGTCGCAGGTCAAGGTGGTCTCCCTTCAACTCCGGAGTTCTGGCGACGCACCTGTCCGGGTCGTCAATTCTATAGTTCAGTTCCTAAAACGCTACGATTGCGTTTGGTCCAAATTTCTGCTTCCGCAATTTCTTCTTATCAAGTAAATTCTCCAAACTGGGTATCGCCTTGTGAAGTATTAGTCAGGGTGTTAGTAACCCAATTTTATAAGTCTTAGAATGTGTGCTAATTAATCCCACACTTTGAGTCAGCGATTCCCAAATATAGAAGACTTGAGTCATTGGATCATTCTCAGATTGATTTTGATCATTGAAATAACTGAGAATAACCCTGAATCTACATTACACAGACCAATCCTGATCATCCTACTCAATCTGGGATTAATTGTCGCAGATCAATCTTATGAACCAATTGGATACTTCAAATTCTAAATCTAACTATTCTGTTGAGTTTCAATTAAATCTTAATTATATAACCCTAATCAATCCTATTCCTTGACCCACACTGACTTATTCTTCTTAGATAAATAAACGTTTATTTTTCGGCCTGCTGGCCCTGAAAAATTGCCTTGCTTACAACCTCCATATTTTAAAGAATTTGTCTTAGAATTATTCCTTACAGACTAACATCCATCCACACATTAATGCTACCTTATTTCTACGACCGCTCGCTCTTACCGCTTTGCCTTGCCGCGCATTGCCAACATCTGCCTTCGCGGTTACTATCTAATACTTATCTACTAATTATTTGCAATATTTACAATTTCACTGATATTTAATTCCTCTCCCTTTTAAAATCTTTCCCTCTAAATTCCTCTTCCTCCTTTCTTCTCTTCTTCTCCATCTCATCCAACACCCTTCACCCATGCAACTGCCCTTTTGTCCCCTCTTTCGTGCAGTAATTCCGCCATGCTTATCTCTCTCCTTACCACTCCCTCGCAATCCTCCAGCCAGTGTCCCACCCTTGCATGCCCCTTCCGGCACAATTCACACATTGTCTTCTCCGTAGGAAGCCATAACCTATTAAAACCCTCCATGCACCCACACCTCATCCTCGCTATGAGCTCCTGACTCTCTTTCTCATCTTTTTCACACAAATACTACCCGTCATTCTAATTCAACCTTGACCCTCTTATTCTCTCCTCCTCTTCTGCCTCATCTCTCGACATGCCGTTATTCTTTACCACCTCATATACCTCTCTTCCATCCTCATGCATCCTTCTCACTTCATCCCTCTGCAGCCCATTCCTTCTAACATACCTTTCTCTTGCAACCTTCATCTTCCCCTCTCCTCCCCTGTTCTCCTTCTCCCATCAACACTTCATAACCATCTTAATTCCGCCCTTCACCAAAAATTTTTCCTCACACGTACACGCCCGACTCTCTGTTAGAATCCCTAAACTCGTTCTCCCGGCCTCCCTCCTAACAATATAATTAGGCGTATTCCTTCCCAACCTCAATGTCCACTTTACATACCTCTCCTGTGTCCCATACACCTCCTCACTTTCCTTCTACCCCATAAAGCAGCATAGTCATCACTAGCGAGTCACACAAATTTATTCTCCTTCCAAATTCATCTGCCAATAACTTCTCTTCCAACCCCCATACCAGCCTCATCACCACATTTGCCCTCCTCGCTCTCTTTTTCATGTGACCATTCACTTCCCCATTTCACCGAAACAAGAAGCCCAGGTACACAGAATATTTTACCTCCGGCACCGTCTTTCCCTTCCACTTCCATTCCCCTCCCTTAGCCCTTCCACCTTCATTCCTGAACACCATAACCTTGGACTTTTTCGCATTCAGCTCTAAACTATTCGTACCCAGTTATCTTCTCAACCTCTTCATCATCTCCTCTAAGGCCTCCTCGCTTCTTGCCAGCATCACTATGTCATCTTCATACGCGAGTGAACCAAATTCTGAACCCCTCCTACCCTAAATCCTCCAACTACTCCGGCCTCGAGCATACTTTCCATATCCGCGATGAAAATCGCAAAAAGCGCTGGGCTGAGCGGACAACCTTACAATAACCCTCTATCCATCCAGAAAGCCTCCCAAATCCCCAAATCCTCCCCTCCTCTTACCTGCTCTTTCATCTCTTCATATGTCTCCCTTACCCTCTCAATCAGGCCTCTCTCCACTCCCCTCTCCTCCATTGCCTCCCACAACCTCCCCCTATCCGCCCAAGGGAACGCGCCTCTGAGATCCGAAGAAAACGCGTACACTTTCGACCACTTCTTCGCTAATTCTCTATCCACCACCTGCTGCAGAACGTAGATATTGTGGATAGTGCTCCTACCCGCCCTAAAGTCGGCCTGAGTTTCCGGCAATATTCCCTCTCCCCTCGACATCTTTCCGCAACCTCTTCGCCGACACCATCGTGTATACTTTGTACGCCGTATTCATTAGCGTAATCCCTCTTTAATTTTTCTGCCCATACCTATCTTCTTTCTTATGCAGTGGTACTATTAACCTCTCTCCATATTTTCTTCATTATCTCGTTCAGTCTCTCCCTAACCTTTTGTGTACTAAACTGCCACGCTTCGGTCTCTACCCCGTCCAGCCCTGCTGCCTTTGACCTTCCTAACTTCCTTATATGTTTCTCTATCTCCTCGTCATTCAACTTCTCCTCCTCGTTCTTCTACTCCCAACATCCTTCTTCCGTGACTCTGAGCCCTGAAACGATTCTTTAAAAAACTCACTTCACTCCTCACTCCCTATCTTCTTGCTTATCCCCAATTTAAACTTTCTAAACCTATTTATTATATCCCACCACGGCTTCACCATTCCTTTCTTCTTCTTTCTAAATACCTGCTTTTCCACACATCCTTTCACTTTCTCTTTCAAATGCTGCCATATCTTTTCCGCCAACTTCACTTCCAAGCGTAACTTCCCTAATTGCTCTTGATACTTCTCTATGGCCTCGCTCGTCCAGCTCACCCTCTCCCCGTCGACTCTTCTTCCCCACCTTGTTTTCCGCCGCTCTGTCCTCTTGTCCACATCTCTAATTGCTGGTGGTCTTATTTTCCCCTCCCTTCTCCTGAGAATCTTTCGTCTCCTCCCAACCCTGCATATTCATGACCACATAGTCTATCAACGAAAGCCCCACCTTACTCAACTCAAGTGTATTCTCCCTCTTCGTCCCCTGTTACCATATCATTCGCCACTGCCCAACCTCTATCCTCCATCCAGTCCCTTAGAATCTCCCCTACTTTATTTATTATATTATCCTTCGACTTCCTTTCAAAACTCTCTCTTTCCCTGTAAAGGCCCCCTTTCCCCTCCATCATCGCATCAAAGTCCCCCAGTACCGCCACACCCTCCCCTTTTTCGGCTAGCAAATCTTTCACCCTTTCTTTAATTCTTTTCATCCCATCCCTACTGTACACTGTCGCAAACTTATACGTCACCCCTCCCATCTTTACTGCCCTCATTTTCACGCCCTCCCCTTCTTTCTAGCCAAGAACTTTTTCCTCGAATCCATCTCTAACCCCAGTTATAATTCCCCCGCTTGCCATTCCTTTCTTCTTTACCCATGTTCGCTCCAGTACAGCAGCATCACTACTCCTTAACCCTGATTTACCCCCACCCCCTACTTCCTTAGAAACAAGTCCCTCTGCATTTTCTTTGACAGCTCTTTCTCCTGGCCCCACACTCACATTTTCTCATCTACTTTTATTTTCCGATACCCTACCTTCGCCACTCTCCCTTCTCTCCTCTTCCTCCTTGCCTTGTTATTCACCATTCCCTGCACCTCCCATTCCTTTCGCGTCAAATCGTGATCGTTGAAAACCCCTTATCCTTTATCCCAAATACCTTTCTGCTCGCCCGCTCCCCTGTCACTTACTTCCATGTCTCAACTGCCCTCGACCTTCTCATGCATTTTATCTGTCTTTTCCTTCCACACCCTATTCTCCTTCCTTATCGCCACCACCTCGCTCTTTCTCTCTAATACTTCTACTTTCTCCCTTAGCTTTTTCATCACCTTTTCACATTTCTCATCTCTAATCCTCAAGTCCTCCCGCATACCATCCATCTGGTCCATAGTCCCCCTTACGTCTTCCCTCAGTCCCCTGATTTCTCTTATCATCATCCCTATTGCCTCCTTTTCCTACTGTTCCTCCTAGACACTCTAGACACTCTCTCGCGCGCCTTCTTGCTTCCTTCGTTCCCGCATTTCCTCTTTTTTCCCTTCTCCGACGCGCCGCTCGACACTGGGCCACGTACTGGTAACCATCGTGGCGTGTGGAACATTTCCTCCGCGTCTACTTCACTACCAGCACTGCCAGTACTCTCGCTGACCCACTTCCGCTCTACCACGTCCCGCTCTTCCGTCGGTAACTGGGACCTCTCCAAGCAGCACCTGTAGAAACCAACAGATGTCTCTCAATACTGTTTCCTGTCGACCGGAACTCAATGTACATGCGAAAATTTCAAATATATAAAATCTAATTTAAAATATCGAATAAAAAGTTAAAAATGTATATAAATTCTTCGTCGACGGCGAGTCTGTTTCTGCAATTAAGGACTTGGAAACTCAACGCCAGCGATGAAATCTCCTTCTTAAAATCTTAAATTACAAATAAATTAGTTGAATTCAAAGGTTCTTTTGAAATAATAAAACTGCTAATTTTCTTAGTGAATTAACAAGCAAAGATTTTATTAATCTGGTCTTTTAAAATCTAACTTTACAAAAATGTTAATTTCAACTTTCGAGATAACGAACGAGCCGCGGCTGTGTACCATATTCATCTGATCCTTTTCTTCGTCGTCGGGAGCTTCAATGCCATCACAGCGGTCCTCAGCTTCCCCCACACTTCCATACATTCTTTCATTAGACATTGGTTCTAATCTCTACTCTTAAACGCTATGTTTCTCCTTAAAAATTCAACTCCCTACCTCTAACCTCCTGAACCCGAGGATGGATTGTGTAATAACTAACCCTCTGTTCTTGTTAAAAGCCATCGAGCACGATAAGGTCCAGGCGTGACTCTTTTATAAACAGTTCTGTCATCAAGTATCCGAAGGTCCTATCAAAACCCAACATTTCCGAGACACTTTTCAAATCTGTTGATTTTATTGCTGAAACTGGCGACTGTATGTCGACGGTTCGAAAATAAAATATAAATTATACATCCTGCTGTCGAAAAGTATTATCTCTTTCGTAAAATGAGTATGATGCTGATATTTAATCTTAAATATACATTCGTTCACATTCATCATACTAGTCTCGACATTTTATTTATAGAAAGAATGCTTTATCGGGAAAGATCTCTTTTTTCATGCCGACTTGCCCGACTGTTGCTTGCCAATCTTTTCCTCGAAATACAATTTCGCTCATTAAATTCCGCCTACAGCCCCAAATTCTTCCTTCATTCCACCTCTAGCAGCCCCTGCAGAACCCCTATCTCTCCCTTGACATCCCCCAACACTACTAGAACCACCTTTGTCCACCTCGAAGGCCCGAACTCCTGACGACAAACTCACCTAACCCCTTGCCAACCTAACCTCCCTTTCTCCATTTAATCAATTACCACCTCACAACTACGCTAAAAATTATTTTTCTCTCTTCAATTCACCTCACACAACCCTACTCAGCTCCCAGGCTTCCGCCCTCACACTCAACTCACTCATTCAACTTAAATTCCATAAAAAAAACTCTCACCAGCTGTCAGCGAATGCGTTCTCACTACCGCTACTAACCTGCAAGTCCTGAAACACTGAATCTTTCAGCGATGTGAAGTTAGCCCCCCTAAATAAAAAATTTGAAAATTTTATGTCGTCAAACGTTTGGTGGTCGTTAGAGAGGGTTTGGTAGTCATATCTTATCGTTTGGTGGTTGTTCCTTCCCCATTTATTTCAACAAAACAAAATTCGGGGGGCTAACTTCACACTGCCCCAAAAGGTCAAAATTTCAAAATTTTTCTTTTTAGGGCTGTTTGGTCCTCGTTTGGTAGCGTTTGGTAGTCAACTCTCAACGTTAGAGAGTTGGTAGTTTTTTAAATAAACGACAAACAAATCCTCAGGGTCAAACTCAAAATAATAACAATATCAAAAAAATTAAAATGCAGTCTGTAGCAGAATCGTTTGGTAGGCCCATTTCTACGTTTGGTAGTTCAATGGCCCAAAAACGTTTCGATTTACAGCAGTTTTTCTAAAAGTGGTGGGGGCAGACTCAAAAATGAAAAATCGTCAAATTATCTTCCTCACATCGTTTATTCGTTGCATTGTGAGGTTTGGTAGTCATGTGTCGGCGTTAGAGAGTAGACAATTGTTTAAATAATTGAAAAACCAAGTTTTACGCTTCGATCAAAAAAATTGAACATTTCCAAAAATTGAGTTATTTTCAGAAGCAAAATCATTTGTTAGTCCCATTTCTACGTTTGGTAGTTCAGTGGTCCAAGAACTTTTCGAACTACAGCAGTTTTTCTATAAGTGGTGGGGGCAGACTCAAAAATAACAACTCGTCTATTTTTCTTCTTTGGATCGTTTAATGGTTGCATGGTGATGTTTGGTAGTCATGTGTCGGCGTTAGAGAGTACACTTTTTTGTTGAGACTTCATCTTTATAGGTTCAAAATTTAATTATTTTGTTAAAAATTAATTATTTTGTTGAAAAGTCAAGCATTTTGTTAAAAAGTCATCTATTATGGTACAAAAGTAATTTTTGTTTGTTTAAAATAAATAAATAAATTTGAAAATTTTAAATTTGTATATGAAATATTGTTTTATTCCGTTCATAAAAGATCCTGTGTTAGAAATATTACAAGATTAAAATGCTGGTATTTGAATATCACCCTGCCTAATTCTGCTAGAAATAACTAGCAAAACAGCAAAATGCAATCCATCTTTATGTCTTTCCCATAATGTGTTTGACAAAGTGAAACATAACTTCAAATTTAACTACGAATGGACATTTTTATGTGATGCATAAGAATCAGCCGTTAAGCATGAAACAACCAAATCCCATACAATTTGACATAAACCTACTTTACCTGTTATTATTATTATTAATGCACTCACGTTATTGAAATTTCCTCAACTATAAAAGCATATAAAACGATTCATGAATGAAGAATAAAAACCTTATCCTAATTATATTAGGGCCGAAAGTATTCCTAAAGGTATAATTTTCTTAAGTTATTGTCTTTGAAAGCCATATGTCATCTTTCGTAAATATTTATTACATATGTATAAATATTGATATGTATAAATCTGCACCTGCTAAGCATTTGTTATCTTAAATACTAAAAATTTGCATTAATTTCAGGTTTTTCAAGCTCCATTTTTTTTTAATTTTAAAAGGTTTTGTTTATAGCAAAAAACTTTGTTTTTTAAATATTCAAACAATCGTCTACTCTCTAGCGTCGACTTAGGACTACCTAATACCAAAATGCACCACTAAACGATCCCAAAAAGAAAAATAGATGATTTTCCATTTTTGAGTCATCCCCCACTTTTAGAAAAACTGCTGTAGATCAAAAAGTTTGAGGGCCACCGAACTACCAAACGTAGAAATGGGACTACCAAACGATTCTTCTTCTAAATACAGTTTCATTTGTTGAATTTTAAAGTTTTTTGGTTTCACTGTGGAACTTTGTTTTTTTATTATTTAAACAATTATCCAGGCTATAATGTTGAGACACGGCTACCAAACGTGTAAGTGCAACCAAGAAACGATTTAAAAAAGAAAAATTGATGATAATTCAATTCGTTATGTTATTCCCCACCCCTATTAAAAAAACATCTGTAAATCGAAAAGTTTTTGGGCCATTGAACTACCAAACGTAGAAATGGGCCTACCAAACGATTCTGCTACAGACTGCATTTTAATTTTTTGGATATTGTTATTATTTTGAGTTTGACCCTGAGGATTTTTTTTTCGTTTATTTAAAAAACTATCAACTCTCTAACGTTGAGAGTTGACTACCAAACGCTACCAAATGAGGACCAAACATCCCCAAAAAGAAAATTGAGAAATTTTGACCTTTCAGGGCAGTGTGAAGTTAGCCCCCCGAATTTTGTTTTGTTGAAAAAATGGGGAAGGAGCAACTACCAAACGATAAGATGTGACTACCAAACCCTCTCTAACGACCACCAAACGTTTGGCGACATAAAATTTTCAAATTTTTTATTGGGGGGGGGGGGGCCAGCTTCACACCGCTGAATCTTTCTGATATGGAAGATTTGCAATTGAAGATTCTTTAATTCTTAATGTGTATAATTTAAAAAGATATCATTTTGAATGTTTCTTTTCAATAGTTCGATTTTGAAGATTCATAATTAAAAACTGGCGAGTCAATAATCACGATTAATGACTCATGGGAGAGGGAAGGCTTTCTAACGCATCCTGGAGGTGGGAAGGCAGTCCTGCGTCTGATCACAGAAAGAATGTTGTTCAAACCCCTGCTTGTTTCCAAGGTGTCGCGGTGGAAGGAAGGCACACCTGTGACTGGTCACAGAAATAATCTTGGTCAAACCCGTACTTCTTTCCAACGTGTCGTGGGGGCGGGAAGGCGCCCCTGTAACTCGTCGTTGAAATAATATTGTTCAAACCCCTGCTCGACGTCTCGTATGGGCGGAAAGGCAGCCCTGTAACTAGTCGCAAAAATAATGTTGGTCAAACCCTACCCACTTCCAACGTCTCGTGGGGGTGGGAAAGCACCCCTGTGACTTGTCACAGAAATAATGTTGTTCAAACCCCTACCCTTTTCCAACGTCTCGTAGGGGGACGGGAAGGCAAACCTATAACTGGTCACAGAATTGATATTAGTCAAACCCCTACCCCTTTCCAATGTATCGTGGTGGCGGGAAGGAACCCTTGTGACTGGTTACAGAAATAAAATTTTGTTTAAACCCCTGTCCGACGTCTTGTGGGAGTTGAAAAGGCAGCTCTGTGACTGGTCACATAAATAATGTTGTTCAAAACCCTACCCCTTTACAATATGTCATGGGGGCGGAAAGGCACCCCTGTGACTCATCACTGAAATAATGTTGTTCAAACCCAACGTTTTTTTCCAACGTTTCGTGGGAGTACGAGAAATCAACCCTGTGACTGGTCACAGATGTAATGTTGGTTAAACCTCTACCCCTTTCCAACGTCTCTTGGGGTACAGGAAGGCACCCCTGTGACCTGTGACCGAAATTGTATTCATCAAACACTTACCCCTTTCAACCGTCGCATGGGGGGTGGAAATGCACCGCTGTGACTGGTCACAAAAATTATGTTGTTTAGACAATTACCCCTTTCCAAAATCTTGCGGGGGTGCATTCCCGCCCGGGCGGGAAAGCACTCCTGTGACTTCATATTTAATATAAAGTATTCAGATGTTGAGTTGATTTTTACAGCGTATAAGTATAACTACATGTAGTATTAATAAATTAGTTATGTGACTATAAATATGTATTACTATGTAGATCACAGCCCTCACCCTTTCCAATGTCTATGTGATTCATCTTCTGTGATTGGTCACAGAACTACTTTCAATTACACCCTTAAGGTTTTCGAATATTTTTTAATATGCGACAACAACTAGCAAGATGGCCGATTTAAATGAATAATCGGTTATTTGTATAGACTGTCGGCGCCAGCAGTTTAGAGGCCACCTTCAAAATATGCTTTTTACTGGTACCGGTTTTGTATACACAACCTTAAAAAAAAAAAACTTTTTTGCCTGTACAAGGGGGAAAACGGGACGCTTTGTCAAATAAAAAATAAAATGTATCACGAACAAAATTAATTAAAAAAGACTAAACAAATAAGTAGTACAGTTACAAGAACTTGCTGTAAAAAGTTCTATTGTCCATTTGTTATATAAAAATGACCAAAATCAGGCCTTAGAAAATACGCAGACGTAAATTTCGTCTTTGGCCTTACTGTGGAAACCTGCGCAATACGGATGAGCCCAATTGTCGCAAGAACTACATTGGACCCGCTGTTCAATCGAAAAATCGTGTCAGTACAAACAATCCCGACCTTCGATTTCTACATTCGGCAGAAATCGAAAGCAATGTACGCTCTACTACGTCTCGCGCGGTGTCCCGTTTTGCCCCTGCAGATTCTGCCCCCAAAGCACTTTTTCCAATATGACTCCCGAAATCGCGATAATACTCGTAATCAAAAACGCCCTGACGAAAAGAATGGTTATTAAGTACACAACACAATGGTGCTAAAGCGATTTTAATCAAACAAACATTTGTATTACTTAAGTGTAGTTGAAAATCAGTCAAAATTATAACTGGGCACGAAAACGAACAATGCGTGTCATAAATTGGAAAATAACAACAAAATTATAACAAATTGACACAAGAAATCTCGGGAACGATTCAAAACGATGTTCCTACAATTTCAAATAGATAGCGTCACACCCCAGTGGAGATATAATCATTCTCCCGTTTTGCCCCTGTCGTCATTTTGCTCCATGTTCCCCTACGTAATTTGGTATGTAATTTTTAACTTTATTGTTAATAGTTCAATTTTTAAGATTGACAATTAAGTATTCTTTAATTTTAACGATTTCCGATTTAAAATTCTTCAATTTTCAAGATTTAAAATTGTATAATAGTAAATTATGCAATTTTGAATGTTTTTTATGAAACAGTTTAAATTTAGTCAATTTTATAGATTTGCAATCAAGAATTCTTCAAGAGTGAACAGTCAGAATCACAGCATTGACTTGTTACATGGGGGTGGGGATGGGTAAAAAATTGGCTATTAATGTTTTACGTAATTTATGACTGGCCCCTAAGGAAAATTTATAATTTTAGAGGTTTTGTGTTTTGAGGATTGTGGATATATTTCTGTAGGATTATTGTTAACGTGTATAAAATAAGGTAAAATGAGTGTAAATAATCGTGTAAATCAATCTAATTTTTCCATAGTGAAGCAATAAGTAGATGCTTATAGTGTTGGTGGACGTGGCGTGGAATGTTTACAAGTTTCACAATTTGCTTTCTTATGATTTAGATAAAGTTGAAAATGTTACACGATAGCTTTATTTGATTAGAATTTTCTATTAAACACGTATCCTATTATATGACCTTTTTCTATTCAATATATACAACCCTAAATAAATTAATATAATATTTCCACTAAGGAATACGTAGTTTTCCACTATCGAGTTATTAAATATTTTCACTAATCAAATAAATATATTTCACTAAAAACTTGTATAAATTGAGAGTATAGGTTAATATAATTTTTAACATGGCCAATGATCAATGACATATTATGAACACAGTTTTGAATAAAAATATTGTTATTGATTTAATGTTATCTCTGCAGAGTTCTAATTTTAAATGCGCTCAAATACACCAATCTTCAAAAATTCTAAATCTTATGCAATTTCGAATAGTGCATGAACATTCTGTGTGTGGGTGGGGGGGCTAGTGAAATTGTTTCTGTATAGATATTAATGTAACAAACTAGCGATGTTTCGACTTCGTTAATGAAATGAATATAGGTAAAACGACGTGGTACTACGCGACTGTCCCAAATAATTTGTATAATATACGTAATGCGTTTTTATTCCGTTTATTTAATATGAAATGTAAACAAAAAAATCGAGACTGGGTAAGATAACTGTGTAAATAATGTTAAAGCAATGTTATTTCTACTTACTATGAGTTTTGATTTCGTATTCCTTTTATTTCTAAAATCAAACAGCAAGCAAAAATGTCGCACAAATATCCGTCACCCGTAGAATATCACTAATAATTAAGGAAGTTTTACTTATTTAAATATTTATATTTGAAGAGTACATTAAAAAATTACTTGCATCAAAAAAATAATTTTCTTGATTCAGAATAATAAGATTTAATAAATTATTTCTTATGATCTAGCCGGTAATTATTTTCTCGAAATTTTTCTTTATTGAGTGAATAATAGTAAAATGTAAATCATTTCTTCAATTTCAAGCAAGTAAAACAAACCTTATTATTTCAATTTGAAAAATGTGTACTTTTTTGAAAGGTATAGTCACTTTGAATTCAAAAAAAAGGTGAATAAACAATTTCTTAAAAATTGAAATGAGTTTGAGTGGTGCAGGTGTCATTCCGATATTACGTGTTTATGTCTTCTGAAACTGTTCAAGAAAAAAAAAAACGTAAATATTTTGATCAACAAAAAAGTTGTTGACTAAGTTTCAAAGAAGTTTTCTGGAAAGTTTTAGCCCAATCAGATTAATGGTTAAAGAATTATGAATGTTTAAAATTCTAATCGGGAATCTTGGCGCTGCCCTATGCAACTCAAGTCGGATATGGCAGCATCAAGATTGCTGCATGTATTTTAAAAAAATTCATATTTCTTGAATTGGAACAATTGAGCTAAAACTGCCACGAAAACGTCTTTGAACTTTACATAATAAACAACTTTCTCCCTGGAAGTTTTTCATTGATTTAGATTCGCTCGATAAACATGATTTTTTCAAAGTTTAAAAAAATTAACGACTTTTTCGTTTATTAATGGTTTAAAAAAAATGTTTAAACCATGGTTTGACGAAGAGTGCAAACTTTGGTTTGAAAAACGTC
>CAKNYM010040805.1:0-15667 GCA_932195095.1 Andricus curvator
CTTTTCCGAATATCTACATAATTTCAGATAATAAAGGAAGAAAAAAATTCCAAATTTTGGCAAAAAATTGTTTACAACATTTACAATTGTTGATGTTGCATAACAATTGTGACTAACAATAACTCTCACTATAGTTTAAAGCATATTCATCCGAAAACAAATTTTTTTCAACAAAAATTACACTATGTGGCTGTTTGTTAATGTCATTTCTTTATAACAATTAAAACAGACACTAATCTAATTATTTGCATTCTGGGAGTACTCTTGCGCCGATTTAAGATGATTTTCATTATATGCAAACCGCTATTGAAGAGTAATTAATGATTTTGTGAAAAATCTCGATTTTCTCATACTTGGAGTAAACATATAATAAATAAATAAATGAAAATGCAACAATCGCTGACTAAGGTGCTCTTGGAAATTTAGCGCTCTTCAATTAAAAAAAAATTATTGCGGATTGGGGCAAAATTGAAGGCTGTAGACCTATTGAACAAAAAAAATTCGTTTCCTCCCATTACCTTACAATCTGCAGAATTCTTCTTGGCAATGTTAGAAATCTTTTTGAATGTTTTGAAATATTTTTAATATTCTTTTTAAATTAAATTTTTAAGTGAAAAATCATTTCAAATTTTCCCATAAATCTTAAGAGCAAATTTTTATTCTCTTAAAATCTTTCAAAATTCTTGAAACGTTTCTAAATTTTTTTCTAATTTTTGAAAAATCTATACATTTTGTCAAAAAAATTGTTGAAAGGTTTTCAAATTTTTCAATATTTTTGTATCTTTTCAAAAACTTAAAACCTTATGGGTAAATATCTTTTAAAATGATTCGAATTTTTCTTCTTTTTTTTTTAATTTGCATAGTTAAAATAATTACCTTACAATCTTCAGAATTCTTTTCGACAATGTTATAAATGTTTTTTAATGCTTTGAAATATTTTTAAACATCCTCTTTCAATTATTATTATTTTTAAATAAAAAATTGTTTCAAATTTTCCCATGAATCTTAAGAACAAATTTTTATTCTCTTAAAACCTTTCATAATTCTTAAAACTTTTTCAATTTTTTTTTAAATTTTCAACAGTCTACATTTTGACAAAAAATTGTTATAATGTTTTCAAATTTTTCTCACATTTTTTTTTAAATTTGCATAAATGCAAAAAAATATATTTTTCGTTATACAAATTTTAGGCAAAGTTATATATATCTATATACACATATATACATATATATGTGTGTTTTCTTTTCTCTGAAATGGATAAAGTTTTTTAATCAAACGTTATTATGCTTTAGTTTAGCAGCATTTCAGCTTGGGAGTAGACTTTTGTTTCGCCTTTAATTAGTGATTTAGATTTTACAAAATTCTGTTGTTAAGGAACATAAACATCCGTATTATTCATATAGAGAATATATGAAAGGATTAAAATTAGAGCTGAAAACGAAATAGATGTTTCTTATTCTTGTATTATATTTATAAGATTAAGGAAATTATGGCCGTTCAAAAACCATGTCACAGTACAAATTTTAGTAAATGATTTTTCAACTGGAAACGATCAATTTTCAGCCAAAAAAGAGTAGTTAAATTTTCAGTTCAAAAAGTTAATTTTAAACAAAAAAAAACAAATCGAATTTTCAACAAATTGTTCAATTTTTAACGAAATAATAGGATATTTAACCGAAGGAGATGAATTCTGAACAAAAATATAATTGTAGGCTTTTCAATTAACCAGAATTAACTTCCAAAGAAAAATAGTCGGCTTTTCTTATTGGTTTATATTAATTCAGTTTGCATTTAAGCGAACAAACGAGAAAAGGAAAAGTTTCTTGAAAACAGGGGGAAAAGAGGAATTCTATAAAAAAGGGGTGAAGAGTAATATGGGAAAGAGTATGAAACATGTATTTACATGCTTTACTTCTAAAATAAAATCACTAATTTTCATTTTTTCAAGCATTTCAAAAAATTGTTATTCGCATTTATATTTTCCATTGTGATTTCACATTCGACGTCAACCCTCCTCCTGCGTCACAAATCAAATAACCTGTTAAGCCCCCCCCCCCCCCTCTGGCAGTTAAAGTAGTTTTTAAGTGACCCCTTACTTTTATTTAATAAGAATTTTGTATTATTGAACATGTTTACAATTTTGCAATAGGATGTATGGGAGACAAGACGATTGTTTGAAAATAGGAAATATTTAACAGAAAAATGAAAAATTTCCTGTGTATATTTGAAAGAGATAATTCAGCACGAAAGTTAATCAAGAATTATTACTCAAGTTTTCAAGGCGACCTCAAAGTGGATTCCGAAGCTGGCCTATCCTTTCGGTCGGACTATCTAGAAATTTATTTTTTAATTTTGAATCTTTTTCATGCTCATTTTGCATAAAATTATTCATGATCAAATGGATTTCTGTTCTATCTTAATTCTAAAATAATATATATGTACCTGATTTTCTTACCTGCAGGTTCAAATCCTAAATTCAAAGGACAAGGTCCTTCGCAAAATTCTCAATCTCAATGCAATTTGCATTTTTCTCTCTCGAAATTTCTCAGTTCAATAGGTGCTGCAATATCCACCTTTAAGTATATCAGTTTTATAGTGCAAAGTTAATTGTTTCTGACGCTATTATTTGAAAACGGTTCATTGTACAAACAAAATTGTGAGAAAAAAATCTTTTCATCGTTCAAATTTTTTTGAAAACATTTTACAGAATTTTATTTTCCATAAATAAAGTTATACAATTTTAAAAAACTTGCGTCTAAGCAATTAGACGACAAAATATTCGAAAAGCTAGAATGCTTACCATTTTTAATTTCGTTGATTTCGAAATTGTTTAAGATACTGAATGTTATAATTGTTATTTTAAAGCGTCCCAAAACTTAAAATTTTCCTATTTTACATGCTTGACTTTAACTATCAGTTTTAAACTGAAATTTTTCTTGCTTAATGACGTCATCACAATTAAAATTTATAAAATTATTTATGAAACAAATGTTGCAAATGATTAATTCGTATATTTGCCCTGGCGGACCGGCCGAACGCAGGCGTTACGCTGCAGCCTAACGGTAAAGTAATGGTAAAGTAATGGTAAAGTAATATGGCATTACAACTAATAAAAGAAACAAAATAAATATGTAAATTGTTGCAATTATAATAATACGTTAAAATTGACGTTAAATGGTCATGTCGTAATTGCAACAAGTTTATTTTTCAGCGTTAAAAAATAAAAAAACGAAGTTGCTGTCATTGAAGTTGGGCCCCTGCATGTTGGCAGTTTGCTAACATTACTTTACCGTTACGCTGCAGCGTAACGCCTGCGTTCGGCCGGTCCGCCAGGGTGAAGAATATTTCATGAAATCAGTGAGCTACTAATTTACTTTACTTCTTTAGAGAAATATAATTGTATATTAGTGGCTTGATTTTCACAAATCCAGATTGAGAGATTACTTTTATAATTTGTTGAAATCATTTTCGAGTTCTAATTTTTACGACTTTTTTGTTGTAATTTCAGAAATGGGCAGCAATCAGAAAAATAGTATGATAAAATTTTCTTAATTTATTATGTATAATTGTATATTGTATAATAAGAATACATTGCAGTTTAAACTTTTTTCGCAATAGCATCTTAAAGAACGTATCAAAATACTTCTTCTTGGGGTCGTTCATGTTTTTACTATGAAAAATATAATTCTTGGCAGTTTTGATATCATTATTTTGGAATTCAGTATCATAATGTAATGTATAGTTTTACTTATTGAGTGTTTTAATTATTTTTTAAATTTTTGACATAAGAATTGCAGAGAGTCGGACATAATTTGGCATTCTGCATGAGAATTCTAGCATCCAGAAAGTTTTTTTTTTAAATTTAAGATATCGTTTCTTGAACTTTTTTGTTTTAATTCAACGTGAAAATTCACCTAATTTTGAATGATAACGGTTTACATTGCCTTAATGAAAAACTATTTGTTTGATACTATTTCTTTGACTTGAAGAAATGTTTTGTTAATTCAAAATACTGGACAAAATTTAAGAAATAATTAACCTAATCTCATTGTTTTAGGCCAAGAAAATAATTTTGTAAAGAAGAAAGATTTTTTAAATTTATAAGTTAAAATAAAGAAATCTTGAAACGTTAACTCCAAGGTAACGCGTTACATTTTTCTGTAATAAAAATGATGCTTATTTTGAATAAAAAGGATGTGTTTTGATATGGTGACAAATATTAAAAAATGGCTTAATGCCGAAATGTTTTCTAGAAATTTAGGATTTCAGCTTGTTATTTAAAAAAGAGGATATAAGGACAATTCATACAACTGCATCCGGTTTGAGGAAAACGTGGCTGAAAATATACGTATTTTAAACTATCCCTATTCTTAGCAAAAATAAATGTTTGATTATTGAAATAATAACATTTTTTATTATTAATAAAAGCATCAGTTAGAATAAATAAAAGCTTTGTATATTTTTTTTTTATTATTTTGTTAAGCCGAATAATATAATCATTGGCACGAACAACTTTTTCTTCAATATAAATCAATTTTTGTGTGCATAAAGCCAAATATTGTTTTTATTTAAAAAAAACGATTTTAGTTAGAACAACAAAATATTTCTTTAATTCAAATACAAAAGGCAACCAGGGAATTTCTTTAAATGAAAGAAAATTTTGTCTGAATGATATTTATTTGTTTTATTATGCCTGAGTGAGTTGTATTTCTAATAAGTAATGTGATTATTCAACGACAGTATAGATTGTTATCCACTCAGTTATTTAACAGGCACTGCCTAGTATCACGGAATTTTCCGTAAGATTAATTATGTATAGAGCTAGGACTACTCTTACAGAAATTTTGTAATGATAGACAGTTTGTTAATAGGCCTTATAAGAAAAAATAAACATTAAACATATAAATCTTGCCGTAATTCTGTTTTACGATTCCAGAAAAAATTGAGATGAAAGTTGATTTATATTAATTTTTATTGATGTATTATACTTTCTCTATAGAGAAAATTTGATAGAAAAGTTAAAAAATTTATACAGGAGACAAAAAGAATTCAAGTTGTAATTGTATTTTATTAATTAGAAATATCATTAATTTAATTCCAAATTGTACCATATGAGGAAAGAGGTATATGTTACTAAGCAAACAAGATTTCGCACTAGATAGTTTTTCTTTTTTTTCTAATTAAAATAATTAAATTTATCTTTCAAATTTTTCAACACGTTGCTCTGGCTTTCATCATATCAGAATTACCAACTCCGATCTTCTCTACCTACTTTATCATATTGTAGCCTGTTTAACCAAGTGAGTAGTAGGCGGCTGGCAGGTAAGTCACCTTTCATATTAGTTCCTGAACGCAAACAATTAGGCATACAGGGCGCGCTTTTGGACCTTTAATTTTAGTTCCCGAAAGGCTAAGGCACACAGGGCGCGTTGCTGTAAGTCAGTCGAAATCAAATACATGGCATGAGCAATCTCCCACGTCATCGATTCGATACTGTTACTAACGCTCGTACACACGGACGTGAAACGTTTGTGTTTATTTCGAATTTTGTAAAAATTAAACTAATAGTCAAATTGAAAAAATTTAAAAAGAAATTGTCTTTGTCTCGGCGAGTACTATATGATTAAAAAAATAAAATTGTGAAATGATAAAAAATACACTGTAGAAATGGTTTTTCATTAAAAGGGTATTTTATTGTTTTTCTCGAAAAATATCAATGTAATCAACATACACCTTGAATAAAATTTGTGCATATCACACTTCTTGGTACTTCACTGTACCACGTGTACTTGATCAAAAATATGATATGAACATTAAAATAGGTTATGAAGATCGAAAACGAAGTACGACAATAATTTAGCATGTATAAGTTTGTAACATTATTTACTTCAAATTCATTTATCTCACAAAAGGTATTCCATGCAACCTCTTTTTATGCATTAATAATATACCAAATTGAATTTCATGTTTAGAACCATGTTTGCCTCGCATTTTTCGCTGCAAATTTTATGAGCCCGTTGTCATCATCAATAACTTCAGCGATACTGATGTTCACGCTTTGCGGATACAAACTAACACAGTTGAATCTAGAGATCAGATAATGCCACAAAACTTGCATGAGTGCTGTTTCCAAGTGTTCTAATTGAAACCGTGATCAATTTGCTTCTTGTCTAGTCATCTCGTATTCGGTCGGATCTTCTTCAATTGTTATCAAAACTTCAATTATTCCATTGTGATTTTCTTTAAGAACATCAACAGGATCCAAACGAGCTGACATGCTGGATTTAGAGAATGCAATTCGAAAATTCAACGCAATATATACCAACACTCTGATTCTTGATAAGTGTGTTAGTGTGTGTTCTTGCAAATCTACAAAATATTCTCATGAGGAGTTCCATCTTTGAGGAACGTAACGTATCGCGAATCAATAAGGAAGCGATAGAGTTGACCGACATAGTAAGTACCCTAATAGCACGGAACGTTCCCGGAACGTGTAAAATGTCCGCCGCTTGGGAACGTTCCAGGAACGTTCCACTGGAACGTTCCAAACATAAATTAACGTTATTGTTATTATTATCAATAAATATCGCGTAAACCGTAAGTCATAGGTCAAAATCGATGTCAGTTTATGATACGCATATCATATTATAGTGTAGTATGTGCGGTACTCAAAATTCAAAAATGACATCCATTTTTACCTATCTCTTACGGTTTACGAGATAATTGTTGTTAAAAATAACAATAATGGAAAGTTCCCCTCAGGTCCCAGTGGAACGTTCCTGGAACGTTCCAGTGGAACGTTCCCAAAGGGCGGACATTTTACACGTTCCGGGAACGTTCCTGGAACGTTCCGCTGGAACGTTCCGAAGGTGCCCGCGGAACGTTCCAGGAACGTTCCCGGAACGTTCCGTGCTATTAGGGTAGTATGCGATAAACCCTCTTCAAATTGCCACCAACAGCGAAGCGCACAGGTAGCACCGGAGTGGGGACTCACCTGGCCACTAGCGAAGCGAGCTGTTTAAATAGCCGCTCCCGACGAAAAAGCTTGTTCTTTCTGTGAATCTGTGGTGCGTCGGCGGAAGCACCACACTCTCGGAGACGATCTACGGTTCCCCCCTAGAGTACCCCAATAGGTCTTCGTGGACTTACACGCGTTGACAATTATTGCAGTTTAGATTCAGGCTAGATAGAAAGGACGTATAGTCCACTTGAATCTTACTTTGAGTAAGAGAATATTCACTCATGTATTAGAATTGCGTTAGGCTCAAGAATAATTACGTAAATAGGTTCTTATATTGTCCAAACGGCCTTGCGACATACGTATACATATTTATTTACCGATTTTACTTCGCGTGCGTTCGCCCGCTGTAAGAGCACGCGTGATGTCAAGGGTATTTAATGCTTCCGGCTATTTCGCGCCATTTCCCGAGAAAATAGTCGGGAATTCTCTGTAAGGAAATACCTGTCTAAATTTAATTCAGAAGTAAGATTTAAATATCTGTGAATGAATATAGTATTTTGCTTGGGTGCTCTCTGTCCTTTCTCAATAAGAGATAAATTCTCATTGAGATAAACGTTTTTCTTTCTATTTCATTCTCGAATACTGTTAATTTTGGTTATGAGTAAGAATGATTGAATCCATTATTTCAAAAAGAGAATAAATCTTCTTTAATGTTATTTGAGTTTTCCATGGGCAAAATATTGATTCAAGTAAAAGTAGAATCTGATCTCTAAAGCAATTGTTTCTCGTTAGAAGATTTAGTATGTTATTTTTTTCAGTAACTGCAAGTCGGGAAAAGGTGATTCTGCAGAGCGGAATCACCCATTGCATCGCGAGCCATAATTATAAAAATGAGTCATTCCTAATATCTCCTTAGGGATTGGGTTTAAAACCCAGGATAGCTATACTGAATGCTCCTCGTGATTCAATATATTTTCTACTTGTATGTCAAAAGAAAGCCTACAGTCTCGTTACGCAGACAATAACGCTTCATCTGGCGCACAAACTAAGGGGCGCGATTTTCGGCACCCTGAGATTAAATTTAATTCAGAGTCTCATAAAGAAATTTAATTATGAAATACAAATTATGAAAAATGAATAACTTATGAAATCGAATCATTATTGAATGTTGCCCTGTAGAGGCTATAAAAGATACAGGTAGCATATTTAAATCTGATTTCCACATAATTTTTTGCACGAAATGTTCGTGAGTTCGTAAATTGCCAATTTCTTTCGCAAACTTATATTTTTATAATTGGAAATCGACAAATATCGGTGAATAGAATACGCGCTCGCATTGTAGCGGGGTGCCGCCGTGTTAAAGCAGTTTACTATAATGCCAAGCATGAATGGACCTTGCGTCTAAGGTATGAAAGTCATGCAAGCATTCTCAAATGAAATCTAACGAACATAATTATCGTAATAACGGGCGACAGCTCAGACCATCCTCACCGTTACATCGATCACATTTGTAAACATTGCGTTTCCAAAGGCACATGTACAGAAAAGATATAATACTTTTCCAGTATAGAAATTTAAATTGAACTGATTTCAACGATCATCTGAAACATTCATAGTTTGAGAGGACCATAGCGATCATCCGAAATAATCATTCGAAATCTGGATCTCACTTTGAGCAAACGTGTTTAACAGACTTTAGATATTGGTGACTATTTAAAATAAAATTGAGTCTCGGTTTTAAGAAAATCAATTAATAATGTGAAATTTTTGTTTTAAAGTGTTTGAAATCAGATTGATTTTTTTTTCTATTAACCACCCCATAAATCAATTTCAACTTAATCCGGACGATAATAGATTGACTCCGGAAGAAAGACCGATTTTGACCAAAGCTCTAGAAATTAAAGAAAGAAGGGATAAAGGTTTAAGTACAAGTGTGTTAGATTTAACCTAAAACCCTCGAAATCAAAACGCGTCTTTAAGAATAACACCGAAACAACGCACAAGTTTAATGGGATCGCGATAAAGGATTGATATCGAAGAATTAACTCGTTTGCGCTTCACCACTGAAGAATCGTTAAAACCCCCTAACGACAAAAACGCAAGAATAAACAAAGTTGAAACTACCGCGGATAAAAGAATTCGTAATATCGCCAAAAAAATAGATGAAAATATGCGTGATTCAATAGTAATGCAAGAAGCTGCATGTATAAATCAAGGAAGTAATTTATCGAAACAAAAAGATGACATTGCTAACCGTACGATAAAACTGTCACATGAAACAGCCGAAATAATGGCAAATCAAACTTCCTCAATATCCGCGAAAGTGGCACACGAAAATCGCATTTTATAGGCTTTGAAGGAAATCAAGAAAATATTCAAGATCGGATTAATCGGAATCAAAATGTAACTTCTTACAAACCACATTGGTTACAAAATTTACCTCACCTAAATTTTCGAAAGAATTAATTGAAAGTCCAATGAGATATTTGCGTGAGTTAGAACGATATATAAAGGCCACCGATTTTGAATCCGATTTTCAGCATCTAATGTATGCAAGTTTAATGGGAATTGCTCAAGAGTGGTGGAGCTTAGTCGAGGAGGAAGGAGAATATTTCGAATTATTAAAAAAAAAGTTCATTAAACGCTTCTGGAACGAAAATATTTACAGAAAAATAGCAAGTTTCTTAGAATACGCATTCCACGACAATCGAGAAAAATCGACCATGTTCGAACAGGCGATAAAAATGATTTCAACTGCTAAATCCTGATGTGCTCGAAACTGTCGATCGAGCAGGCGGATTCCGGAACGATTATTACGCAAGACGCACCGGTCGATCGAGCGATCCGATGAAACCATGGCTTGATAATCAAAATTCAAGCCACTCAAGACCGACAGGCGAAGGCTACGGTGCACATGACGCTCGAAAGAGCTTCACGAGCTGTGAGAAACCGAAAGCTGACAACTGGTAATGGGCTGGAAATTCAAACCAGAGCCAACCAGAACATCCACTAGAAAATAGTAACGGCGGGTGGAAAACCGTACCAGAATCAACAGGTCTAGGACCAAATAGATCGGCTGGAGGGGGCACCGCACGAAGCGATGCTACCTACCCAAAACTCAAATGCGAATACTCTCGATCGAGAGTAGAAAACTAAAAAAGATCTTTCCGATCAATTTTCGCGCGGAAACGTGCAAGACGACATTTATTGCCGTGATGATCCTTAATATAAAATCTCTAAACGATATTGTCGTTTTCGATTCTGACGATTTTCGAGAGTAACGGTGGTAACGTTTGCTTGCTGTAGGCCGCTCATATTCAACAGTAGTGTGTGTCTGTGTGTGGTACTGCATTTGAAATCAGTGATGCTAACTGAGTCGCCTTTATCTGCGCATGTTTGAATTGTAATATAGTTGATTGGCTGTAGTACGCGCCCGTATTTGAATTCCCAATGAGGACGCGAACTAGAACCAATAAGCGCCATTCTATCGAAGCATGCGCATGTCAAGGTGGTCTTTTCGGGATCAATTAGTTCGAGTTCGATAATAATACGTCACGTGTTTTTTCGCATTGGTAATGCGCGGCTCAGCGTTGCCAACCGTTGCACGGTAAAGTCTGTAAAAGAAGTAATGAACCATAACCTTAATTGTGATGGTAGTCTGTTTTTAAACTGTTTACGCAAACAAGAAATGTTCAAATTAATCATTTTTACGCTTTGTAACTGTGATTTCTATCATGGTTTAATTATATTTATCATATTAAATATCATTTGTGAAACTCGTGTACGTTTCGGTTCTACTTTCCCTATAGGACTGAAATCTCCATTTCCTTATAGCTTATAGTGACACATTCGAATAATTTTTTTTTTCGGTTTGAATAGAAGTATATCAGAGATCTGTGTATGTCTACAGATCAAAAATTTTATAATTTAAGAAGATGTTCAAATCAAGAATTTTTACGCTCTCAATAAGCACTCATATTAAAAAAAAACACCGATACTTTAAGAAATTGATTTTGATAATTTGAAGGGATTTCAAAGAAGTTCAAAGACTATAAGGTATTTTTTTATCCAAGGAATTTTCAAGATCTTCAAACAATTACAAGGAATTTCAAAAGATTTCAAAGAATTTTGAATATTATGACGTATTATAAAATATTTTAAAGAATTTTTAATTGATTTCACTAACTTAATAGGATTTCAGAGGATTTAAAAAATTTCAGTTGATTCTAAAAGATTTAAAATTGATATATTGTGGGAAAATATTTCAAACAATTTCAGTAGATTCCGAAGAATTTTTTATTTATTTTGATAATTTGAAGGAATTTTAAAAAAAGACTGGGAATATTTTAGGGCATTTGAAAAGAATCCAAAGCATGTGAAAGAGATGTCAATAATTTCGATTAATGCCAACAGATTTTAAAGGGTTTGAAATATTTTAGGATATTTTAACAGATTTCAAGGAATTTTCAACCGATTTTAGTAATTTAATTGATTCGAAAGGATTTTTTAAGGAATTTTTCAAGATTAGGAATATTTCAGGGTATTTCAAAAGAATCCAAGGTATTTCCAACAGATTTCAACAATTTGAAGGAATTTCAAAAATATGTAAAGAATTTGGAAACTTTTAGAGGTTTCTTGAAGATTCCAAGGATTTTTCATTTGATTTCAGTACTTTAATTGATTTCAGAGGATTTTGAAATATTCTAGAGTAATTTAAAAGATTCCAAGGAATTTTTTATTTATTTTGATAATTTGAAGGAATTTTAAAAGACTGGGAATATTTTAGGGCATTTGAAAAGAATCCAAAGCATTTGAAAGAGATGTCAATAATTTCAATGAATGCCAACAGATTTTAAAGGGGTTGAAATATTTTAGGATATTTTAACAGACTCCAAAGCATTTCCAAGAGATTTCAATAATTTTGAGGAATTTTAAAAAATGGTAAAGGATTTGAGAACTTTAAGAGTATTTTAAAAGATGTCAAGACATTTTCGTAAGCTTTAAAAAGTTTCAAGTGATTTTTAAAGATTCAAAGGATTTCAATAATTTGAAAGAGTTTCAAAGGATTGGAAATATTTTAGAGTGCTTTTAAAAATTGCAAGGGATTTTGAAGAGTTAAAAAAATTTCAAGGAATTCTAAAATATTGTGAAGGAATTCTAAAATATTGTGAAGGATTTTAAATATCTTAGGGTATTTCGAAAGATCCTATGAATTTTTGAATTGATTTCAGTAATTTAATGTTACTCATAGGATTTGAATTATTTTATGGTATTTTAGAAGATCTAAAGCATTTTCAAGAGCTTTAAAATGTTTCAATTGATTTCCAAAGGTTTGAAAGGATTTGATAACTTTAACAGTATTTCAAAAGATTCTAAGGAATGTTCAATTGGTTTCAGAGGATTTGAAATATTTCAGAGTATTTAAAAAGATTCTAAAGCATTTTCAAGAGATTTGACAAAATGTGCATGGGGTATTGTATCGAAGAGTTTTCTAAAATTTCGAAAATATAGATCGATTTAATAGGACCTATGCCAGGTTTTAGGGTATATCAAAAGATTTCAAGCAATTTTGAATTTATTTCGGTAACCTAATAGGATTTGAAATGATTTAAAATATTATAAAGTATTTTTAAAGACTTTAATGCACTTTCAAGATATTATTAATTTTTTAGGGAATTTTAAAGGCTTTGAATGACTTTAAGAGGAATGAACAAATTTTTCTGAGAGTTGAAAGAATTTGTTTACAACTTTGGAATATATGAAACTATTTCATAGGACTTGCGAGGTTTCAATATATTTTAGAATATTTAAATGAATTTTATGAGATTTCCGAAGATTTCAATGATTTTAATGGATTTTAAAAGCTCCCAAGGTATTTTCAACAATTTTCCAGGATTCAAGAAAATATTTAAAATTTCATATAATTTCACGGGATTTTATAATATTTCACTGTACTTTAAGAAATTCATTCACAAGAAGTGAGGGTTTTTTTTAGGTTTTCACAGATTTGTAGAGATTTTCAAATATATTTTGCAATTAATTTGAATTCATCCTGAATTGTTACTCATTCATTCAGAATTATTTTATTATGTCTTTCGAATTTTGTTAATTTACCTGAATTCTTTTGAATTAAATCAATAATTCTATTCTGTTCAATGGATATTTTTTTCAGTTTGTGTTTAATTCGTCTTGAAGTGTTTTAAACTCATTTTGAATTCTTCAACATTCAATACAATTCTTTTGAATTCCCTTGTATTTTTCCAAAATCATTTTAAAATTACTAAAATCAATTACATTTTTTGGAGTTTTAAATTTTTTCCAATTTATTTCCATGTTTTAAATTCTAACTTTAATTCTTTGAAGTTTTATGAATTTTTCGAAATGCTTTCAAATCGAAAAGAACATCAGTCACACTATTGATGCACATATTTACTTTAAGTCACTTTTTGGATTAGAAATGAGTCTTGCTGCAAAAAACGTCGAATTAAAAATTATTGCTGCGCACTCCCGAGATATTCTCTGGACATCTGCTTTTAGACAACTTCGCATTCAAAATACAATATTTTCGAATAATTTTCAATCCAACGTTTTTTCTAGGGCAATTTCTCTGCTTTTTTCGGTTTGAATAGGTCACTCTTCTTAAATAAATTAGGCTGTAGCCGCCCTTAGAATAATAAACTACAAATTCAGGCCTCGGGCTCAAAACACACTATTGACACTATTTTACACTTTTTTCAAGCGATGACGCTGTTTTGCTACTATTTTGAAAAAAAAGATACTAAAGACACTATTTTCCAATTGAAAACACGAGTTTATCAACCAATATAGATTTTTTGAAGAATAAAAAATTGACAGATTTTCGCAGAAGGAAAAAAAAATATATTGTTTGAAAAGTTTTTGTTTAATTTAGCTTTTAATAAGAAAGATACTGTAACGTTTATAAAGGCCTGGAAAGTTCTATCGACATGATAATTTTCTTCTTATAATAAAAGAATTTAATCATTTTGACGTAAAAAACAGATACGATAGAGATGTTCAAAGAAAAATGTTCATGTATAAAAAAGTTATACTAAAATACATTTTACTTTTTTGTAATAACGTGCATCATTTATGATAAAAATTAGAAAATTAATTTTTCATGAAAAAAATTCACCACATCTCTCAATGCATAATAAAATATTAGTGGCGAATGGATTACTATAGAGTATAAACAGCAATAATTGCGGAGCAAATAGACAATTTAAAAATTCGTTATCATATTTCTTGAAAACTGAAAGATTGGTAATTACTGCCACTATTCTATGTATTATTCATTTTTTTAAACTTTGTAAAGCTTATATAATAATGAAAATTAATATTATTCGCAGTATTTATCAATTTGAAATTTATATGCTCATATACATGTTACAACCAATAATACACAATTTATTTTATAAATAACATTTCTTTTAATTTATAAAATAAAAAATGTATTGCGCCAATATAATTTACCCATAAGTTAAGTGTTAAACAAATTTAAGAGCCGATTATAATAAATTAAAGTAAAATTATATTCACAATTTTTTTAAGGTGATAACGGTGGCAGAATTTACCTACAAATAAATTATGAGAAATCCATTACTCCTTTAGCTTCAACGGGAAAAATATGAAAAGGAGCTCCTTATTGAAGGCTACGCACATCATCCTGTAGTGCCTTCTAATTATTTTTTACGAATATTTTGTAACATTAATTAAATATAAATAACATAGAAAAAATAAGTATTTGGTTTATTCTTTTTCATAAAAAAAATTAGTAGGCGCGCGCCTTGGCGCGCGCAAGACTACTAGTAGTAACAAAAATACTACCGAGTCTGCAGGTGGTCAACAATCTCAAAATATGAACAGATTTTATAAAAAGTCACCTTTCGAAAACAAACATGTTCGTTTCCTCGAATATGCCGTGGATGAAAACGAATCAGAGGATGAAAATGAATTTTCAAATGATCATGATTATAATGAAATACCTTCGGAAAACGAATCAGCTCCGTGTTATCTGTGAACGTAACGGTGGAAACTGACACGGGGTCAAATGAAGCCCTCAGAGGAAAAATGTGACTCAGAGAGTTTTGAGGAAAAATAGTAAAGAAAAAGTTCCGAGGAAAAATAGTAACCGAAAAAGTCCAAGGGAAAAAAGGTAAATAGAATCGCGAGGTAAAAATGTTACTCGGAAATATCCGAGGAAAAACGTTACAGAAAACTTTGAGGGATAAAATGTGATAGAAAAAGTTCCGAGGAAAAACGTTTCTTTTGATATTATAAGTTGAGCACGAAGACACTTTAAGAAAACAAGTACGTCAAAATGATCAGGTCCATTAATGGGATTTATCAGTGTTATAAAAAGGAATTCCAGTTTCCGGCCGCACGGTTGAATATTTTGGTCTGATATTTTGCATACCTCATCTAAATATTGGTCTCTTTTCCTGTGAAGTCTCGGTTTTTTGAAAAAAATGTTTATATTTGACGTTATAAACAAAAATAAAAGAACAATAGAAAAAAATGCAGTGACGCTCAGTACTAGCTGAGTGTGTATTTTCGAGGCCTGAGCTTCGACCCTCGTCAAAGCTACGAGGAAGACGCCCCGTAGCGCGAGTGGAGACTCTGGAGCGCCTCGAATTACCAAAAACGAATCACCCTCCTTATTGTTATGAGATGCAGGCCGGTTCAAAA
>CAKNYM010040806.1:15553-72466 GCA_932195095.1 Andricus curvator
TCTCGATTTTCTCAGTTCGATTGAGATTGGACTTATGTATCTTTTTATTTTGTACGGCAGTATTGTAAGGTAGCTCAGCAAATAAATTTATATTTAAAAATGTTTTTCAAAAATCGTGCGCGAAGTGCGAGTGTCACGATGAGTATGTGTACCGCAAAGCCTGCAGAGCTTTGAGCAATTTAATCTTTAACTATACTTAATTACGTAGAAAATTCAGAATTTGAAGTTGCATAGAAAAACTGGCATCTAAAAGAGATTATTTTGCTAAAGTTTTATTCATCCGAACACGAGGTAACCCATTATTGAACGCGAAGCGCAATATCCGACCGAGGCGCGCTCAAACTTGCGGGCCGCGCGCGTAGCGCACGATGAGAATATGCCCACGCGGTGGGCAGATTTTTTACTATGAGGTCATGCCAGTTTAAAGGACCTAGAAGTTTTACATTAAAATGATTTTTATTGACTTTGAATTCCAAGAGAATGTCAAAAAGTGACATTGCCTTTTTTTGTCACCATAAACTGAATTTTCGGTGTCTAAATTGAGTAAAAATGCTTTCTATCGTATCTAACTTTGTGTATGTATAGCGAGGAACCCATTTTTTTAGAAACCTGGAAATCATTGAAAAAGTCAGGGAATTTTGTTCGTTAGGGAATAAGGGATTTTGAAAAAAATTCTTTAAAAAGTCAGGGAATTTCTGTAAAGGGCACTTTCAATAACCGTCAATATTAATAAATGTGCCGTTCCGCAAGGAAAGGGCTCACTTTGACGGTCTGGAGTTAAATATAGGGCCATGTAGCCCGATAAACTCCCGACATTTTAAGCCCAAATCGAGAAAAACGGATTTAAAATTAGCTATTGTTATAAACGCAGTTTTATATTTTTCTTCAAACATAAAAATTACCTACTTTCGGTGACTTCCGGGACATAAGTATAATGTCACGAGATAAAGTATAGATTGAAGTATGATTTCCCATCCAAGTCCTAAAATCAGTACTTTTGACTTTTATTCAGAAAAACACGAATATCTCCAGAACTACCAACGACAAAGTGGGCACTTTCTTTGCGGAACGTCACAAATTTAAAATGTAAAAATCTTAATTTACAATTGTTTGATTCCATTTTAAAAAGGTTACTTACTAAAAATGTTATAGGTTTAGAATTCTGGTCTTCAAAAATTAATGATCAGGGAAAGTAAATTTTTTTTTGAAAAATCAGGGAATTTTGAAAATGAAGTTTGGCGGCCACTCTGAATACATTTCTTGTTAAATTTGAAAGTTGCTTTTAGGCAAAGTAAAAAACTTTTTTAATGGGATCGTTATTATGCGTACACCGATTTAGGTATGCTGAAAAACATTTTAACTCAATTTAGACAACTATATTGTATATACTTTCTTCTCTCAGGGATCAGTTTCCCCTTATTTCCCTGTGTTTTCGTTTTTTTCAAATTCCTCTTTTTTCCCTAATCCCGAAAAACTTCCACTTTATACCATTTTCTCTTTAATCATACGATATTTGAAAATGAAATATAATATTTAAATTATGCGGGAAATTCTCTGAAATTAGTAAATGTACGTAATAACTATAAAAATCATTGTTCATCTTACGTCTACAAAATTATTATATTCAAAACTAGAATATGCTACCGCGAGCAGTGAAAGTACATTTTTTTGTTAACTAACAGAATTATATGTTATAATTAATTTGAATTTTTAAATAAAAAATGTTATTAGTTAATGTTTATAATTAAACTTAAATTTACTGTTCGCCAATGAAAATAATAAAATGCATCTGCATAATATAAAAGTACCTAAATTAATCATTTATAAATAAAGTACAAACTAAAAAAATTATTATATTGTATCACAAATACACTGGAACTTGGAATGAAGAACGTTTTCGGGCATGGCTTGCATGGCCTGGATCTTATTTCCAGACTGTCCGAACGTAAACAGACAGGGCCGCGTGAATCATTTCTGTTGGATTTGGATGGGTGACGTAACCTGATGAGCCGTTTGTCACGCTTGAGTGAGCAGCACCTCCTTGCATCACGAAACCGCCGCGGAATCAATTCTTAGAACGGCGTAAATCCGGACTGCTTCAATCCAAGTTCCAGCTTATAAGTATTCGCTATGCGCACGAAGGCGGAGCCAAGCAGGTAACTGCGGGCAGCGTTCGCAATGACGAAACTTGAGAAGTACAGTGATGCGTCGAGATTCGTCTTTAACGTTGCTTGCTATACGCGTGTGTCAAGAGTTGTCCAAAAAAGTCTTAATCACAACTGAAAATGGTCCCCAAAAAAAGTGGGTCTCAGTGCTGCGTGGTCGGGTGTGTAAACAAACGCTTGAACTCGCCGGAAACTAATTTTTATGTTTCCGTAGCATAGTTTTGATACTATGCGTTTTAGAGCTTGCTCTTGTTCTATATTTTCGAGCGTCAAACCATTCGTCACACTTACTTTGCGCCGTAATTCTCAAACAAAGGGCAATCTCCTGATCTATGGTCATTTCGACAAACTTATTGTAAAATTCTTTGCATTGCACTCAGAAAAAAAGTTGCGTTGATTTAACAAAAATTTGGCTGGATCAAACAAATACATACATTGCTACATGATCAATCAAATGTTTGGTTGATACAACCAAATTTTTTGGTTAATAAAGTTTAGCTGATTATAATAAATATTTTGGTTGATCCAACCAAAGAGAGAGAGAGAGAGAGAGAGAGAGAGGTCTATTTTAATGCCCTAAAAATGATGCAGGTATAGGCTGAAGGGTACAGACCAGAAAAAGACCAAACGTTGTTTGAAACTGGTCTTGAAGTGGTCTTAAATTGGTATTTCTTTTCACGATGGTGGCCACCGGCGTGGGCTGACGTCATCTGTTTCGGTATGTTTAGTGTAGTTAATGGAAGTATTTGGCTGAATCAACCAAATTATTTCGTTACTTTAACCAAATCATTTTCTAATCAATAATATATTCCGCTCCACACATACATTTGGTTGAATCAACTAAATATGCTCAAATAAATAATTACTTTAAATTGACCAAGTCAATTCGTTGTGCTCTTTAAAAATAACCAAAGGTTTATTAGCGCTGATCAAATTTTTTAGTTTCAACAAACAAACTAGGTTGAACTGTTTTGTTCAATCAACTCAATCTTTTCTCTGAGTTTTCACACTAATAAAGTCGGAATTTTTACAATAAATAGTTTCGAAGCTTGACATATTAATTGATTGCAGCACACAAGCTTCAGAGTTTTCTGTTTTGAGCAAATGCACACACATGTCTTCTACATTCTCCATTACCAATCGCCAATCTCGCTCATCGGCAGTGCGATTTTGCTCAATTAAAATGTCGCGCAAGGGGTACATAATACCAGAAAAATCGGCGATCTGTAAAACTACAGGAGAAAAAACTGCACGTGCTCGTTTTTTAAAAAATAAATCCAATATTTCCGACCCTTTAGAAAATATTTCCCTCGCAAAATGGGAAGCTGAAGGTGCACCCCATTCCTGCTCTAAACTCGTCTTCGGCGCACTTCGATTGTTGTTCATGTAATCAATCGTAGCTGCGATGTGCTTGCAACTTTTAGCTGCACTGACGCAACAAGTGCAATGAGCGTCTAAAACTCTTCGTATTTCATCAACCTAATTAATTTCAATAATTATTTATTATCATAAATATAAATATATATATATATATATATATATTATAGATATCATAAAATACATTTCACTGGTGATACTAGTTAGAATAAGTTTCACTGATTTTTCCAGTTACACTTCACTGATTTTCACAGTGCATTTCGAAATCGAGATGCACTGTGGAAATCAGTGAAGTGTAATTGGAAAAGTCAGTGAAACGTATTTCAAACGTTAATGCACTACGAACTGCGCTCGGACTTTCAGAGAGTAGGAATGGATAATTTTGTATAAGATGTTGAAACATTTGTTGTAAGAGTCTAAACTATGAGAAATAAAAGATAGTTCACATTGTTAATTTTAAATAAATTGAGTTAGTAAGTTACTTTATAAAATTACATACATCAAGTTCTCCCTTGTACGCTGGTGCACTTATTGATGTTTGTCTTATTACGTCGCGTCGCAGCATATTGTGGACATACCATTCGACTTTAATTCTTAAACTTTGATTACGTTTGTTTCAGCCAATTGTTTCTCCTTTTCGGTAATCGGCGGTGTAAAATTCAAAACTCAAATCCCGTTCTTAAACAGAAATCCATCTGTAATATTCACATTTTTTAGAATACTTACCCCACTATTTTTGGCAATGATATTACTTATTTTTGAAGCCATTACTATTTTTGTAGGTCTTCATTTTTAAGCGTACCTTTTCAATTTAAAGAATTTTAAAATGCAATTTTGAAGACTTAAACAATTAAAAATTGAAAGCGTTTGGAAATTGAATATTTTTGATAAATTATATATCCAATATTGAAAAATAAACAATTTGAAACTCAATTGTTAGAAACAAAAATAAAAATTCCTTTGAATCGTTAACATTTCAAAGTACTAAATTTGAATGTTGCAATTTTAATGGTTCCATTTAAAAGTTTTAAAGTGAAATTGTTGCATTTTTAACAATTAAACAATTAAGAATTTGAAACGACCTAAAATTAATATAATGTAACTCCTAATTTAGACAGTGTCCAGTTTACAAAAAATTTTAGTCGTTTATTTTGTAATGTTTCTAACTTAAAATTGCTTAAAATGATATAATTTTGAACATTACAAAAATGTATTGATTCATTCTTCAATTTAGAGCATTAGAAATGATAGCGAGGATTGATATTTTTTAACCAGAAATCTTAAAAGTGTTCAATTTATATAAATTGAAACGGCTACCCTGACTTTTGAAATGTAACATATATTTTAGGTGCTCAAAGTTAAACTATATCCAATTTTCAAAACTGAAGTCTTTAATGGTAGTAATCATTAAAAAATTGTTTAAAATTATTTAAAAACTATAAAATTTCGTATAAAAAGCTTATTTCTTTCCTACATGCATAAATAAATGTTTATTCTTTCCTCTATTTTACCCCGTTTTCGTGAATGAATGATCCTATTTCCTTTTTTTTTGAGCTTCTCTTGCACTGTGATCTCTGATATTTAAAGTTAGGTGTGGGTCTTCTACTTCCAATTATTGCTCAGGTACAACATATTGACATTTTTTATATTATAGAATGTTAGTCTATCGATACGTGAAAATTATTTTCACAAGAACATTTGATACTTGTACCTATCTTTTTCAATTATTATATCATTGCGTTTACAATGCTTAATTCGAAAATCTTTTACTTTACAAATTTTATTTGATCAACTTTAAATATAAATAAATAAATTATTTTTAAATTCGAACTATTCTTTAAGTATTAAAAAGTGAACAATAATTTTTTTTACAAGACGATTCTAAAACCGTTCAAAATTTCGGATTTCATAATTAAAGGCTTTTATTAAATTAAAAATATTTTTCAGTCTAAAGTATTCCATTTTTAAACCAATCAAATTGAAATTGATTAATTAAGAAAAAGAATTATTACTTAATATTTAGCATTATTTGACTGCTCATTTAAGAAGAGTAATTACAAATCAAATATTCAAAAGTAAATTATTTGAAACTGAATTGTTTGAAATAGAAAGATTTTGATTGTTCTATTTAAAAAATGTTTATCTTGTAGGTAAAATTAATGAATTTTGATGCATAAATCACAAATAAACACTTATTATTTGTAGAAAAAAATCGAGTAATTTTAAGAGGTATTTAGAGGTTTTGGAAAGATTCAAAATTAATTAAAAACTTGAAATGATTTAAAATAATTTAAACGAAGTGTGTGTTCCGACAAAATCTGGCTATTCGTACCAAAATTTCGGTGCAAATAGCAATGGCCTAATTTAAAAGAAAATGTAGATTTTTGCAGATTTCGAACAAAAAATTAAGAAGCTTTTTAAGAATTGTGAAAGGCTTCAAAAGAATAAAAACATTTTCTTAAGATTGCTAGGAAAATTGAAAATAATTTTTTTATTTCGAAAAATTATTTGAAGAGAATCGTTTTAATCGAATTAATCGTTCAAGTTTTAACGTTTCACGCTTAAAATTGGTTAAAATACTATAATTTACAAAACTTTAAAATTCTTTGAACTCTACAATTTATGAAAGTTAAACATTCTAAATTTTGCATTTTAACTCCATTTAATTTAAAATTGTTCAATTGGAAAGTGTTAGTACTTTCCATTGTACATGTGTAAATTATTAAGCATTTGAATACGAAATTTTTGAATAAAAAAACTTTATTTTTAAAAGTTTCACTTTGAGTGTTTTAATTTGCAGTTCAATTTTTATTTATTCAAGTGGAAAAATGGTTAGCTTTAGAGTTCGGATTTTTTAATTTCATTGACCGTGAAAAATGTTCGCGAACCGGGAAATGACCGAGAATTTTTTTCCTCGATTAAAACGGCCACCCTCAAGGGTAAAAAATATTTTCCTAATGGGGGAATAGCATACGTTTTTGATAATATATTTAAAAAATTAAGCTGTAAGAAGTTCTAAACCTTGTAGTACCATTTTCTTTTTTTCATTAAGTGGTCTTTCAATTTCAGCAGAAACAGAATTCAACTTTCCACTTTATGTCAAAAGGATATACTTTTAAATTATTCAGATTTGTAAAATGTCACATTGACAGCTTAATGATAAACAGTTTTTCAGTTTGAAGCGATCAAAATTTAAGAGTTTAAAACTGTGGGTGATATAAATCGACTCAGACAAGCCTTTGGCTCTGAATTAAGAATTACAAAGTGGGACGATTTTTGCACTCCTGTAATTTTTGTTTTCTGGCTAGCGAAATGTTGTCAGCGTCGCTAACTTCAGAATCGGACTCTACATTGAATAACTTAATTTAGGAGTTTGTGAATGTTTTAAACATTTTGCCTGATATTTTTCAGGAGAATAAGGCATCAAGATGTCTTTACCTCCATACTTGTTGGGTCCAAACCCATGGGCCGCGATGATGGCCCAACAACAGGCTCAAGCTCAGTTAACCGCAGTGCAAGCACATGCTCATGCGCAGGCTGCAGCTCAAGCGCAAGCTGCTCATCAAGCTCACATGCAAGCTATGGCAGGACCTCCGCCTCCACAGATCCCTAAGCAGCCTGAAGTCCTCCTTTCCGAAGATAAGTTACAGGAAAAAGGTAATTCATTATTGATTGTAATGCATGCTTGTCATTTAATTTCTGAACCAATATTTTAAATGTGTTTTGATCTAAATATATTAAAACTAGTGAATAAATAATGTTAACTCTCTTTACCTATCCACCGTTAGTTTTCCAGAAGTTTTTGAACCTGCAATGTTTATGTTTTATAGTTCAGAAATTTTGAGGAAATTTAAAGAAAAATATGTTCTCAATTCTAGATTCCCAGAGCCCTAAATGAGCCCTAAATTATTGTATGAGGTGAATTTTTTGTAAAATCATTTTTAGTACGTTTTACAGCAATGTTCGGCCAGCTTAACGTTAAGCTAGCGCAAACACCATTTAAAAAAAAATATTGGAGCCCTAAATTTGGGACTACGGGCCCAAATTAGTCCTTAATGAGCCCTAAATTATGCGAGTGGAGAGAATGGATTTTATGATTTTCTTCACGTATTTTTTATAACGTTAAGGTGGTACAACACCATATATAACAAACAAAAAAAGGGCAGTGGAAAAATCGCACGACTTTCGGTCGACGATATTTTAGGAGACTTAAATGAGCCTGAAATTATGCAAGGGAAATGAAAAAAAAAGAAAATTTGTTCGGTAATTTGTTTAAACAATTTGTTTTAAAGTTCAAATATCATATTCGGGGAGCCCTAAACGAGCCTTAACGTTGGGTAGGAAAAGAAATTTGTTTAATTCATTTTTAGTGCGTTTTACAGCAATGTTCGGGTAGCATAACGTTAAGCTAGCACAAACACTATTTTTTACAAAAAATAATAGAGCCCTAAATTTGGGAATAGGGGCCCAAATTAGCCCTAAAGGAGCCCTAAATTGTGAAATAGGTTACATCTCTATACCTCAATAGTGTTTTGCCAGCTTAACATACCTTCAAAAATATATTTAATAATTATTTTTAGTGATTTATAACGTATGTGACAATTTTGTGTGTGGCGAATGGAGCGCCTCAGCGACAGGGCTTTGAACTATCCGCCCAATACTTTTCCCGGCGAAATACATGCCAGCTTGGGGGCCCTGTCCACGCACTATGAAATGTACACGGCAATTCTGAAAAATGCTGATTTTCCTCTAAACGTTGGGTTCTTGAATTTTATTTTGCTAATTACATGTACTGAATGTCGGACAATATCAGAAAAAGCATCCTCCTAATATTTTTACAGGAAGACTGCGATTTGTTCGGTTCTCAAGTTTTCTTTTATTGTACTAGATGTTCAACACAAGAAAAAGATTCATTCCAATATAATTCTCGGAAAACTGCGTTTTATCCACCCACGCACTTTTTCCAACATTTCAGAGGGCATGTCTGGATAAAACTCAGTCTTCCGATAAAAATATTGCGATGAAATTTTTCCTTGTGTTGTTGGACATCAAGTGTAAGTAATTAGTCAAAGGAAATTTGAGAACAGGAAATTCAGAGGAAAGTTAGAATTTCTCCGATTTTTTGTTTATACATTTTGGAGCGCATGGGCGGACAAAACGCAGTGTTCCGATAAGGATATTAGGATGACACTTTTTTTGGTATTGTGCGATATCTAATAGAGTTAATCAGCAACATAAAATTCAAAAACTGAACGTCCAGAGGAAAGTTAGCATTTTTCCTAATTTCCGTGTACATTTCAAAATACGTGTGGGGGGAGGGGGATAAAACACAGTCTTACGATCATGATATTCCGATGCATTTTTTTGTTGTGTTGCCTGATACAAAATAAAAGTAATTAATGAAAGAAAATCTGAGAACCGAGTGTTTAGTGGAATGTTCGAATTTTTTCTGAGTATCAAATGTATCTTATTTCATTAAAGTGATAAATATGATGTTAGATATAATGAGTTATTGCCATCTAAAATCATATACAGTGAACATTACCTATTTCAAGGTCCGCGAAATGTAAACAATTTGCGGATTTCAAGGCTGGAGGGGCCCCCACCTCTACCACGAGTCGTCGGGTGATTTTTGGGTATCAATGCGCACGCTGTAAGCATATGTACGCATTTGCGCATCATGAATGTCTGTGTTTTTCAAGTGTTTTGTTGACGTACGACGTGACAAATATAAAATTTCCTTGAAATAGTACAATTTGCCAACTGAAAATGTATATAATAGAATCAAAAAACGACTCAAATATTTCGCGGAATATTGAGTTTTGTAGCATGATACCACGGTCAGGCTAGGATAGGTGGAAATGTCAGGAAGGTTAGCATAGTTCTTGACATAGGAGTGGAGACAACTTTTTGGAGAAAATATTCCAAACTTAAAAGTAAGTTATAAAGGTCTGAATAGTAATATTCTTCAAGTGTAAAATGCATTTGCGCAATTCTGTTTCATCCTTTTATCCGCTGAAGACCTTTCAGTTTCACGAAATACAATCAACTATCCGAAATTTGAGGTTAGAGTACCCGATTCTAATCAAATCGATCTGATACACTAACCTCAAATTTTGGATATTTTATTTCGTGAAACTGAAAGTCTTCAATCGACAAAAAATGGAACATGACTAAGAAAATACATTCTACACTTAAGAAATATTACTATTCGTACATTTATGGCTTACTTTTACGTTTAGAATAGTTTCTCCGAAAACTCGTATGCATTCACATGACGTCATGCTAAAATACTCAATTCAAACCAACGAGGGCTTTCCCGCTCTTCGGGCCTCTTTTTAATTGGTCAGCCACTGACGCGGGCAAGGCCGTACATGCGTACAGGGGTCGCGGTGAGGGTGACGGAACTGCGCAATTTGAAATAGCTCAGCATGGGGGACTTGAAATAGGTAAGTCTTGAAAGAGGTGCGTCTTGAAATGTGCAAGAGTTCACAGTACTCATTATTTTTACAATTTAAGTAACTTGAAAAAAGCATTATATGTTTGTATATAAACGTTGGGAATTTCAGTGACATATTTTTTGCGTAAAACTTTTTGCAATTCTTTAAACAAATTTGAATTTATTTACATTTTTCCCCTAATCAATTTTTCTTTGTTTTGAATCCTTCGAGTAACAGAATATTTACATTTTTTTTATAATAAAATGTTGATCTATCAATGCTCGAAAATTAATGGTCACTTTTGCCCTGTGTTAGAGTTAGTAATTAATACAGTTTCCAAAATGACAACAAAACTATAATTTTCAACCAATTTATAAATGGAAGCACGGTGAGTCTCAACCATATTCAACCTAAAACTTGCTGAACTCAATGTTGTTTTTGTGAAAATAGATTTGAATTTTACTTGTTTGAAAAAGAGCTCGATAATTTGTTTAGCCAAGGCTACTACCTCCAACTCAGGTTTCAGCTCACCGACGTACAGTGGCAAAAAATGATTTTTTTTTTGGTTCAAAATAACGTATATTTTCCAAAGATTTATAGAACCCGATTTTTGAATTAGTTTTTGAATTTTTTTTTTGTAAATAAACATATTACATATAATAGGAAAATTGCTTTTTTGCATTCTCATTCTAATGAGAAGGTATTAGTTTTATGTAAAATTTGACTTTGTCAGTTTTCATCAAACCTCCACGTTTTGAGACCTCCTGAGTCAGAAAAAAAAAGATTCTTACGAAGGTGTCTGTCTGTCTGTAGTATCGTGTAGGCACGATAACTTTCGAAAGATTGATCAGATTGGATTGTGCTTTGGCACAATTTTTTAAGGCCTAAAAGGAAAGAACAAGTTCGGTAACCAGCTATTTTGGATGAAAATTCAAAAAGTTAAAGCATTTCCAAAAATTTTGAAACCATTTTTTTCCAAGATTTAAAAATTCTATTCACGGCTATTCATAGTACTCAGAAACTTGAACAATTGGTCCTAATGTCTTTTTTCGATAAAAAGAAAATTATCAAAGTTATAGCGTTTTCAAAACCCAAAAAAACAAACAAAAATGAACATTTGAAGCAAAAAAAAACGCACGATATGAAAAAAAAGTCAAGAGAAGAAATGATTTTTGAAAGTCCTACAAGATTATCATAACAACTTTTTGAATTTTTTCGAAAAATCAAAAATTCAAATCTTGATTGCACAAAAATAAAAAATTCCAATTTGCGGTGAAACTATGCAAGGTACAAAAAAAGATGCAAAGACAAAAATTGTGCACCCAAAAAAGATCTAAATATTTGTTATTAGTTAGTTTTTGATAGGACACGTAGTTTTTGTTTTATTCGTGAAAAACAACAATAAAAATAAAAACATTAAATTTTTGGACAAACGACACAAGCTATACAAAAATGAATAAACAGAAGTTCCTCATATAAAAAAGAGCTACAAATTTGTCATGAATTAACCCAGGTGGGGGTCCCTATCAGTATTTTATTCTAGAAAAATAATTTTACATGTTATAATATGACATTTTTATACAGGCTATGTTTTTCGGGCCTATTGTAGAATGTATATTTATATCTTTTTCCGTCTTTGTGTACCATACTGTATTATCATATTGAAATTTGTTTATATACACATTAGTGCGAGATAAGATAAAGCTTCGCACACTTTTTACGGCCTAAAAAGGAAGAACGAGTTCGGTAACCAGTCACTTTTGACCAGCGGTTCTGGTTTCATCTATATAAAAATCTCTTTAAAAATAAGGAATTCAATTTTATGGTCAAACTATGAAGATACAAAAATAATGTTTAAAAGCAAAATTATTCATATAAAAAAGATCTACAAATTTGCTACAAATTTGCAAATTTGCGAGATACGAAAAAAAATGTTCAGAAGAAAAATTGTTCTTCTCAAAAATATCTACAAAATAGACTTAACTATTTGTTAATAAGACTGACCATTTTTCGTTTAAACATAAAAAATGCTATTGCAAAATCGAAAATTCAAATTATCAGCAGCTAAACAACGCAAGATATGACAGAAGTCTAAAAAATAAATTGTTATTTTTAAATAGGAAAGTGTTACAATAATTAGACTATTAATTATCACACATATATTATAAAAGTAATAATCTTAGGTTTTTTTCTTTAAACGCTTTCAAGTTAAAAAAGTAAAATTTTATTATTTCTTCCTAACAAGAAACATGTAGTAGATTCGGGCGGATGATGTATTCTTCAAAGATTTCTGAGTCTTTTAATATAACTCAAAAATCTTTTTCAATACTGTTACAATAGAATTTGTCATGCTCTTTCTATTAAACATAAGCATCATTATTGACCTGGAAAAATATTTGATAACCGGAAAATTATTAGAAGTTCGTTTTTGTTTTTAGAAACCACCCTGAGATATTTTATATTCATATTGAAAGTTTAGCTGCTAAAACACAATAATGCTTAATTGATAGCTTTAGTAATTCAACAATTTTAAATTTAAATTATTTCGAATGGATAATAGTTTCCTATTCAAATATTAAAAATCTGAAAAAAATTTCACTATTAAATCTTTCAAAGTTATACAATTTTATATTAAAAGCCTTGTTGTCAGTTATAAATTTAATTTTGTACATATAAATTTAAATTCTTCAAAATCATAGGATATCAAATTGAAAGATTTCATAATTGCACACTTTCCAGATTAAAAGATTTGAAATACAATTTTTTTAAATTTCATGCCTCCAGATATTCCGACACTTGTTTTGAAAGATATCGTAACCGCGCAGAAATTTTGCCGTGCGTCAAGCCAAGTCAATTTCTGGCAACATTTTTGGTTGATGGATTATTGCGGCGCCGGATTCTTAGTCTATCTGACCGAGGCCAATTTTCGTTTAGCTTTGTACATATATTAAGCCAAAGCAAGTTCAAGATCAGAGAATTTTTATACTGGTGTGTTCTGTATACATATAAAAGTAACTATTGTGATCAGATAATATATTAGAAAATTATATAAATACATATCAAAATATCGAATTAGAATGGGTTCCTTAAGGCCGATAGAGCCTTAAGTAAAGAATCTTTTTAAAATAAAATCAAAACAAATTTAATAATCTCTTCAAAAATAGACGTTTTCCTGCAGTTTTTTAATATTTGCAACTCTGCATATGCATTGCACTGTAAACTGAACCGAGCACGAAGCGCGAGGACCAACAGTCGCGCGCCCCAGGTGCGCTCAAACTTGCGAGCCGCGCGATGAGAATATGCCCGCACAGTGGGCAGATTTTTTTTCAGATAATTTACTTCCAAATCGGTATAGATTTGTCCGCTGTACATTACTTTTGAACCAAAAAAGTAATTTCTTTTCCATTGTACGACGTGTCTCGGGACAAAAATAATCCTCTCCTAAAAAAATCTGGTTTACGCTCATGCTACATAATATAATATTCTTGTATGTCTTATTTTCAGCCCAAAAATGGCAGCAGCTGCAGACAAAACGGTTCTCAGAGAAGCGGAAATTCGGATTTGTAGATGCACAGAAGGAAGACATGCCACCGGAACACATTCGAAAAATCATCCGTGATCATGGTGACATGAGCAGTCGGAAATTTCGACATGACAAGCGAGTTTATCTAGGGTAAGAAAACCATTCCTAGTCTCTGACGCTTTTTTGTAAAAAAGTTGAACATTTTTAACTAGAAAGGTATCGAAATGCGGAGTCTCTCTAATTTTATTTTTCTTCGTCAAATTAGGGATGGTTACAAAAATACGTAACGGTTTTTTTCTGCCCCCCCCCCCCTATCACGCTTGTTCTGTAGGAAGTGTATGTGACCCCCACCCCCTAAAGGTGTTACGTATTCTTTGAACGGCCCCTAAGGGCGAATCAACCCCGATTATAAACTGTATCTAGGAATGTTTTATGTCTATATTGTATATTGAATTGCTACTATCTTTTATTTGCTTAATTAATATTTTTTCATTTTTACAGAGCTTTAAAGTACATGCCGCATGCCGTGATGAAATTATTAGAAAATATGCCTATGCCTTGGGAACAAGTAAGAGATGTTAAGGTATTATACCACATCACGGGAGCTATAACGTTTGTCAACGAAATTCCTTCAGTTATCGAACCAGTTTACATTGCACAGTGGGGGTGAGTATTAATATTTAAAAAAAAACTGCAATTTGATTAAATAATTATTAAATTTAAAAAACGAGGTAAATAATTTAGACATGAAATTTTCTTTGATTTTCAGAACAATGTGGGTGATGATGAGGCGAGAGAAAAGGGATCGTAGGCACTTCAAGCGAATGAGGTTCCCACCCTTCGATGACGAAGAACCTCCTTTGGACTATGCGGAAAATGTTTTAGACGTTGAGCCATTGGAAGCTATACAGATAGAACTTGATTCCGAAGAAGATCAATCTATTGCAAAGTGGTTCTACGATCACAAACCACTAGTTGGAACGAAGTATGGTTAATTAAAAAAAAATTATTATTGTTTTTTGTCCTATTTAGATTAATAGACTGATACGAGGAATAGCCTTTCTTTTTCTACTGCGTCATCCAATAGTAGTTGCATAAAAAAACTATATAAATTTATATGATGAATTGCGTAGGGGTCCTGAAATCAATCACCTATGTGGATTGACTGCTGTAATATACTTGCAAATTTGTCCGAGACGAATTCTGCAAGTTATTGCAGTTGGATTAAACGCTAATCTGAAGACAAATTAATTTCTATTTGATAAGACCAATACTAATAGTTGTAAAGAATCTACAAGTTGATATCACTGTGTTGCAGACATATAAACGGATCGACCTACAAAAAGTGGAACCTGTCTCTGTCTCAAATGGCAGCTTTATATCGCTTAGCCAATCCCCTCTTAACAGACTTAGTCGATCAAAACTTCTTCTACCTATTCGACACAAAATCTTTCTTCACTGCAAAGGCGTTGAACATGGCCATACCAGGAGGACCCAAATTCGAACCCCTTGTGAAAGTCAATAATTCTGGTGATGAAGACTGGAATGAGTTTAATGACATCAACAAGATCATTATACGTCTGCCAATACGGACGGAATACAGAATTGCGTTTCCGTACTTGTACAATAACTTGCCGCATTACGTTCACCTTTCCTGGTATGTTGGTTAATTTTAAGATTGACTTTGTGTGGTATATAAATTGGTATTTGTTATTTGTATCCTTCGGGAGTGAATACAACTGCTGATAGTACTTACAACATACAAATTAGTACATTTTGAATGAGATGAAGATAAGCCAAAGTTTTCACTTTGAAAATAAAATATTTTACAGGTATCATTCTCAAAATGTGGTGTATATAAAAACCGAGGATCCAGATTTGCCAGCGTTTTACTTTGATCCGCTAATCAACCCAATACCGCGCAAAGATCCTGCGAAGGTAAGCAATTTGTACAGAAAAGGAATTTAATAGCTTCATTTTCCTGCTATTATTGATCGAGTACATGATACTGACATTTTTTATATTATAAAATGTTGGTCTATCGATACTCGAAAATTAATTTTCACATTTGCCCTGTGTTAGATATATACATTTAATGCGGTTTCCAACGCGAGAACATTACTTTACACAAATATATATGTTCAAATTAATAATCCACATCAACAACATTCTTTCTTATATTTATCATGAGCTTATAATTCTTTGAGCAGAGGATAGAGCCTGAAGCTGACGATGATGAAGACTTCGTGCTTTCGGAAGATGTTGAGCCGTTCCTTCAAGAAACTCCTCTTTCTACGGACAACACGGCAAATGGAATAGCCTTGCTTTGGGCACCCAGGCCGTTTAACACACGATCAGGAAGAACCCGCAGAGCAGTCGATGTTCCGTTAGTAAAATCCTGGTATCGCGAACACTGCCCACCCGGTCAGCCAGTAAAAGTTCGAGTCAGCTATCAGAAGTTATTGAAGTACTTAGTATTAAATGCGTTGAAGCATAGACATCCTAAACCGCAAAAGAAGCGTTACCTGTTCCGGTCTTTCAAAGCGACAAAGTTTTTCCAAACAACGACTATGGATTGGGTTGAGGCTGGGCTTCAGGTTTGTCGGCAAGGATACAACATGCTGAATCTGCTGATCCATCGAAAGAATCTCAACTACCTTCACTTAGATTACAACTTCAACTTGAAACCAGTGAAGACGCTGACAACTAAGGAAAGAAAGAAGTCTCGTTTCGGAAATGGTAAGCTAATGGGTCATCCTTTGTCAAAGTATAAATTTTATACGTGTAAGCCCCCTGGTTTCCAAAAATCGAGTAACCTCAATAATTGACCAATAGGAATGCTTCCTGTATTGATACTTTATAAAAGCATGACTAGCATTACTAGTAATGCTTTTATAAAGTATCAATACAGGAAGAAATCCTATTGGTCAATTATTGAGGTCACTCGATTTTTGGAAACCAGGGGGCTTACACATAAAATTTACACTTTGACTGAGAATGACCCTAATAAAAGTGTGCATAATTGGTTACGAATCATTTTGTCCTAGGACAGTTGGAATTATGATTTCCTTTATTAAGAGTACAATTTCCCTTACAGCTTTCCATTTATGTCGAGAAGTATTGCGGCTAACGAAATTAATCATAGACTGCCACGTGCAGTACCGTTTGAACAACGTGGACGCTTTCCAACTTGCTGATGGTCTACACTACATTTTTGCACACGTTGGTCAACTAACGGGAATGTACCGATACAAATACAAAATTATGAAGCAGATAAGAATGTGCAAGGATCTGAAGCACTTAATCTACCACCGATTCAATACAGTAAGTAATTTAATTAGAAATTTTATAATTAGATGAAATATCACTCTGTGCCAAGTTTCAGCACATTCACTGATTTTTGTAAAATCTGGTCCCATCTAAATATGTGTAGTCAGCAATCAAACCATTGTAGGGATGTGGTCGAGAAAAACCCAGAAATTTCAAATTGCTGATCACTAGACACCCTGTTGTTATTGTCCTAATTAACTATAGAAAGCTGATCATTTTCCAAACATCAAAATCATAAATAAATTATACAAAAGTATAATCGTTCGATTTTAAAAGAAGACCATTCTCTTTCAAGGGTCCAGTAGGCAAAGGTCCTGGGTGCGGATTTTGGGCACCAGGATGGAGAGTTTGGATATTCTTCATGAGAGGCATTACGCCACTTTTGGAGCGCTGGCTTGGAAATCTCCTGTCAAGACAATTTGAAGGCAGACACTCAAAAGGTGTTGCTAAAACAGTCACGAAACAGAGAGTGGAATCTCACTTTGATTTGGAACTCAGAGCATCAGTTATGCACGACATTGTGGATATGATGCCAGAAGGAATTAAACAGAATAAAGCCCGCGCGATCCTCCAGCATCTTAGCGAAGCTTGGCGGTGCTGGAAAGCCAATATTCCATGGAAAGTTCCCGGACTGCCGACTCCAATCGAAAGCATGATCCTACGGTATGTGAAAATGAAAGCCGACTGGTGGACTAACACCTCTCACTACAATCGAGAACGAATCCGTCGTGGAGCCACAGTCGACAAAACAGTGTGTAAGAAGAACCTGGGACGTTTAACAAGGCTGTACCTAAAAGCCGAACAGGAGCGACAACACAACTATCTTAAGGTAAAAATTTAACGACTTTTTGATTTATTATAAATTAGAATTCTGTTTCAAATCGAGTTGAGTTCGATCGGTTCGAATAGAATCGATTTCGGATTCGAGCTTTCCGAAAAGTTCAACAGTTTTCGAGTACTCGAAGAGTTTTGAGTTCCCAAAAGATTTTTGATAAAAAATGTCGAATTTTTTTATTTCTACCCCAAAGTGTTCAGCATTCCGAAAATGCCTTTAGTACCGAAGCCATTTGGGTTTTCGAAACTTTCGAGTACTCGAATGTTCGAGTCAGCTCAAACGCGATTCGAGCTTTTTGTACACCTCTAATCTAAAGCATTAAAGTTTTTATCGTTTTTATGTAACGCAACAGGAGGACGGACAGCGAATGCGGTATGGTGCGGAGTAAGATTATGATTATCAGATGATCATAATTGTTCTCTGCGTATGCACATACGCTGTCGCCCCTGTACGATTATGGAACGCGTCAACCTAACCTCAAATGTCAGACGTGATAAACTTGTAAATCATACCTTTTTTACATAACGTATCGTGTACACCAAGGAGACAAACGTCTTTTTATCCTAGAATAGGTTTTTTTGGATACTTTTTGTAAAATATTTTTTTCTCAGAAATGAAGTATTTAAAAAATATGGGTCCTTCCAAAGATTTTTTAAATTCCAGCCAAAATTTTGCACGAACATATCAGTGATTTAGCTAGGGATTTTTTCCCTAATAGTAGGTGCCAAAAAAGCCAGAAAAACGAAGTATTAGATTTTTCGAATCAGAACTTAACGTGACATTTTTGGTTGAAGTTGGATTTTTTCGTCAATTTTACTTTTTTTCAAACTTGCATAACAAAGGCAATTCATAACCGATTTTAAAGTTTAATGGCTGAATTCATCCGATTCAGAGATGAGTTCTAGGAAAACTATTTACCAGAAACGTATGTAAAAAAATAATAAGGCCATCTTCAAAGGTGTCTTCAAAGCTGTCAATTTCTCGTTTTCTAATTCAGCGATCTCCCTTTTGTATAAAGTTATAAGGTATAGTATACTAAATAAAAATGCCATGGAAATAATTTTAGTGAAGCCTTGTTTTTTTTACATAAATATTTACAAGGTTAAAAAAGCTTTTTTTTAAATCAAATTTACCATTTTCACATCGATTTAATTGGTATAGTCCAAACTTTGTATGTGAATATTATGTGCAAATTCATACATTCAACCTGATACAAAAAAAGCCTCAGAGGCTTTTCTGTGCATTTTAATTTCTGAGGTACAGTGAATTTTTGAAATGACCTATATTTTCACGATTTTCATGATTTATTCGGAAATCATTATTATTCGAAAAAATCGACCAAAAATAAAAATCACGCTGGTTTTTCATGACTGGTCAAAAATGAACTATACCTTGAAAAGTATGTATTTCAGAGAAAAATATTGTACACAAAAAATGTAGATCTCAGTAAATTACACATTTGTTCTGTAAAGCATTTTTTCATTTATGAAGAAATTTGTTGATTTTTTGTGATACACTTTTATAACGGCTTAAATATCTTGAAAAACTACAACTATTTTGTCATAAGTATTTTTTACTACAATCAATAGCTTTCGAAAAAAAAATCAATTTTGATTGTATACAATTTTTGACTTCCGAGTTTTTTTGTATTTTGTCATGAAGAATGTTTAGAAATCAATTCCATATAATAATAAACAAGAACTTTTTATTTGATCAAAATCAATAGAATCCGAATGTGTTAATAAATTAAATTTTTAAAGCCCAAAAGTTTTTCGCAAGTAATTAATGAATTACTAACTTTGGTTCTTCTTTGACTATTGATGTTTCTTTAGTATAATAGAGAGGCTCCAACTTTATTCATTCACTATTTACTTGCGAAAAACTATTACAAAAAATTGCCTTTATTCTTTTAGAATTAAATTTGTTAACACATAGACGTATAAATGATTATATTAAAGAAACATCAATTGTCAGAGAACCGGGAACGGGTTAAGTGACAAGCGGCAAATCATCTTTCCGGTATGTCACATTGCGTTAAGTCACATTGCGGCATCTCTCATTTGATCTCCATACAAAATTGGCAAAAGTCACATAAATAATTGAAGTCACACCACTAATTTTTGATAATTTTTTTTACTTCTAATTTTTCCGAATGAGAGATGCCGCATATGTGACATGTTGCAAATGTGACATGCCAAAATGTGACTTGCCGCTTGTTGTCACATCATCCTGGCCCACAGAAGTACCAACGTTATTAATTCATTAGTTACTTGCGAACAACTGTTGGGCAAATTGCTTTTATTTAAAAAAAAATTATTAAAACATACGAATTCTATCGATTTAGATCAAATACAAAAATCTTGTTTATTATTATCTGGAATTGTTTTCTAAACATTGTTCACAACAAAATATGAAAACAAACCGAAAGTCAAAAATTGTATAAAATCAAAATTGATTATTTTCGAAAGCCATTTCATATTTTTCAAACTATAGTTCATTTTTTGACAAAAATCATGGAAAATCAGCGTGAATATCATTTTTGGTAGTTTTTTCGAATAATAATGATTTCATCAAAAATTGTTGTACACAAAGCAATTTTATAAAAATCACCGATTTGAGATCTATGTTCGTTGAACGATAATTTTACAGTTTAGCGACTGGCGCTATTTCTTTTCACGTTTTCAGTAATAAATTCTTCTTGACAGGCCTGCTCTTCCTGCAATAAGTGTTTTTTAATAGGAACTTGTTCGATATCCTATAATCTTGTAAGCTCATTGGATTCAGAACGATTTGTTGTTCACAAGGAACGACACGTCACGCGATGTGATCTCGTGCAATTCAGACGAACTACTCCTGCAATGATCAACTCTAAATGAGTTTTCTGCAATACGGCTTTGTGAACCTTTATTTTTTTATGAGCTGCACACATACGTTTATAGGAAAGTTTAACGCCTAGTAGGGCATCAACTGGGATGTCTTTAGTTCTGGTAGATAATTTCAGGAGACATGTCATTTTTTTACATTCTCATCATTTATGATTGAGAAAGTATTAGAATTGTCAGAAATTTCACACCACAGTTTTCAACGGATCTCCACATTTCGAGACCCCCTGAAGTCGAAAATCAAGTTTTGACGATGGCGTTTGTCTGTCCGGTAGATAGTGAACTGTTGCTTCCATCCAGTATCTCGAATTTGGAAAATCGAGAATTCTTTTATCCAGAATCAACTTTCAGTTTGTAACAACGATTCTTTGCAGTTAAATCATCAAAACCACTGCTTGGATTCATCTTCTTCACTGCTGTCTAAAGGGATAACACAAGCCACTATTTTGCTGCTAGTTTGTTAACTTTTATGTAGTTTTTCTATTTACCGATTGATTTTAAAGGGGGCCGGTAAACCTGACCCGAATCAAGAAAGAAAATTTAAATATCTCATACAGGCCAAAATTTAGAGGTTGAAAGAAATAATCTGTATACCATTAAACCATTTCCCTTTCAGGGTAGGCGTGACACTACCCGATTCGGGTAGTGTTTCTAGGTTTTTCTTGTAGTTATAAATAACTACAAGTGTGGGCTCACCACACCCACGATGTGCCAACAGCACTCATGTCAGTATTCTTGAATGGTCACCCATCCAAGTACTAACCGCGTCCAACGCTGCTTAACTTCAGTGATCTGACGAGAACTGGGTTTTTCAGCGTGGTAATGCTGGTAGTGCGGGCAATCGGTGGCCCCGCACGAGTTACTCATTTTTTTTTTTTTATAAGTGCGTAACAAGGGTAGTGGGGGCGTGGAACGGGGGGTTCGGGGCGGATCCCCCCGATAGATGAAAAGCATCTACTGATTTATAGGTTATGTAGTTATCAAAAATAAAAGAGACGTCAAGGACATCTATGAAACGAACTTTTAATACATTGCAATAATGATTTTGTGGCGAATTTAGCATTTTGCGGTTGCTAAACAGACATGCAAAGTAGTATTTCTTACGCACGTATAACAAGTGTTTTTCTTGAATCGGAAAAATACTTACCGCCCAATTTCCTCTAAACACAACATATTTTGTTGGCAACCAGTTCTGGCTGTTGGTCAACCTGTCTGATTTTAAACGATTCGGTCTTTATGTATTAAAAATGTCCGAATTGTTTAGTACAGGGGTCTCCAAACGTAGATCCTGTATCTACTTGGGATCCCAGGCCAGTAGGTCGGATCTACTCAGCTTTGACCCAGAACTGTCAAAATCCTTTACCTGATTCGAACCGCTTGGAACCCTTTGAAAAAAAGGGTCCTTCATGTTAAAATTTCAGAACCGAGCCCTTCCAACTGGGATTTTTTCCCGAGAGGTCATACATTTTCTCTCAGTTTCCTTTCGAAAAAAATGGTAGATCTTGAAAAAAGTCGTGCGATCCTGGGTCACGCTGCACCTGTAGATTGTGGAGACCCCTGGTTTAGTATATTAGCGTCAATATTCCTGACTCTTTCCATTATTTAATTTGGCCTGCTATTCATCACACCTTTACTTAAGCCTTTAACCAATCTATAAGAATCTCCTGTACTGAATCCGAAGTTTGATCATCCGCTAAATTTACAAACCAAGAATTCTTCCCTTCTTCAACAAAAATTGTATGACAATTTAAATGTTGTAAAATTAAACTTTTTTTCAGGATGGACCATACATTTCTCCGGAGGAGGCAGTTGCAATCTACACGACGACCGTTCACTGGTTGGAGTCCCGAAGATTCGCTCCAATTCCGTTCCCACCGTTATCATACAAACACGATACTAAGCTATTTATTATGGGACTGGAGAGATTAAAAGAAGCTTACAGCGTCAAATCTCGACTAAACCAAAGTCAACGCGAAGAACTAGGTTTGATTGAACAAGCATATGATAATCCTCATGAAGCATTGTCCAGAATCAAGCGTCATCTGCTTACTCAGCGCTCTTTCAAAGAGATGGGGATAGAATTTATGGATCTATACAGCCACCTGATTCCCGTCTACGACGTTGAGCCTCTTGAGAAGCTCACAGATGCGTACTTGGATCAATACTTATGGTACGAAGCTGATAAACGTCGACTCTTCCCTCCTTGGGTGAAGCCTTCCGATGCGGAACCACCTCCACTGCTTGTTTATAAGTGGTGTCAAGGTATCAATAACCTACAGGATGTCTGGGACGCTGGCGAAGGCGAATGCAATGTCTTGTTGGAAACCAAATTTGAGAAACTGTCCGAAAAAATCGATCTTACGTTGCTCAACAGACTTCTAAGGTTGATCGTTGATCACAATATAGCCGATTACATGACCGCGAAAAATAACGTAGTCATAAATTACAAAGATATGAATCATACCAACAGTTACGGAATTATAAGAGGTTTACAATTCGCTTCATTTATCTCTCAGTATTACGGTCTTATACTCGACTTGTTGGTTTTGGGATTACAAAGGGCAAGCGAGATGGCTGGTCCTCCACAAATGCCAAACGAGTTTCTCACATTCCAAGACACAGCTTCTGAAACTGCTCACCCTATTCGGCTCTACTGCAGATACGTTGATCGGATTCATCTGTTTTTGAGATTCTCAGCCGAAGAAGCACGTGATCTAATTCAACGTTACCTTACGGAGCATCCAGATCCGAATAACGAGAACATCGTTGGATATAACAACAAAAAATGCTGGCCACGTGACGCTAGGATGAGGTTAATGAAACACGATGTGAATCTCGGACGTGCTGTTTTTTGGGACATAAAAAATCGATTACCCAGGTCAGCGACGACAATTCAATGGGAGAATAGCTTTGCCAGCGTATACAGCAAGGACAATCCGAATTTACTTTTTAATATGTGTGGTTTCGAGTGCAGAATTTTACCAACGAATAGAACTACTCATGGAGAGGTATCAAATAAGGGCGGTGTTTGGAGCTTGCAAAATGCAATCACTAAAGAGAAAACAGCTCAGTGTTACTTGAGAGTGGATGACGAGAGTCTTCAAAAGTTCCACAACCGAGTCAGACAGATCTTGATGGCCTCAGGTTCTACAACTTTCACGAAAATCGTCAATAAGTGGAATACTGCTCTAATTGGTTTGACAACTTATTTCCGTGAAGCGGTAATTAACACACGGGAACTTTTAGAGTTGTTGGTCAAGTGCGAAAACAAAATTCAGACTCGCATTAAAATTGGTCTCAACTCAAAAATGCCTTCAAGATTTCCACCGGTGTTGTTCTACACACCAAAGGAATTGGGAGGTTTAGGTATGTTGTCAATGGGTCACGTTCTGCTTCCTCAATCAGATTTAAGATGGTCCAAGCAGACTGACGTAGGAATCACCCACTATCGATCAGGTATGAGCCACGATGAAGGTCAGCTGATTCCCAATCTTTACAGCTACATTATTCCTTGGGAGTCTGAGTTCTTAGATTCACAACAAGTATGGGCAGAGTACGCCTTGAAACGACAGGCAGCTTCTGCACAGAATCGACGATTAACTCTCGAGGATTTAGAGGATAGTTGGGATCGTGGAATCCCTAGAATTAACACCTTGTTCCAGAAAGACCGCCAAGCTCTTGCCTACGACAAAGGGTGGCGAATAAGAACTGAATTCAAGCAATACCAAGTGCTGAAGCAAAATCCGTTTTGGTGGACTCACCAACGACATGACGGAAAACTCTGGAACTTGAACAATTACAGAACAGACATGATACAGGCTCTTGGCGGGGTTGAGGGTATTCTTGAACACACTTTATTCAAAGGAACCTACTTCCCAACATGGGAGGGTTTGTTTTGGGAGAAAGCATCCGGATTTGAAGAGTCCATGAAGTACAAAAAACTCACCAATGCCCAGAGATCTGGTTTAAATCAGATTCCCAATCGACGATTCACTCTATGGTGGTCCCCTACGATTAACAGAGCCAACGTGTACGTCGGTTTCCAAGTCCAATTAGATCTGACAGGAGTTTTCATGCACGGTAAAATCCCCACACTCAAAATCTCTCTTATACAAATCTTCCGAGCTCACTTGTGGCAAAAGGTCCACGAGTCCATTGTGATGGATCTCTGTCAAGTCTTCGATCAGGAGTTAGACGCCCTTGAAATTGAGACGGTCCAGAAGGAAACTATTCATCCAAGGAAGTCTTATAAGATGAATTCTTCCTGTGCAGATATTCTGTTGTTCTCTGCTTCCAAGTGGAATGTTTCACGTCCCTCTCTGCTTGCCGATTCAAAAGACTTAATGGCCAACTCAACAACGCAGAAGTACTGGGTTGATGTTCAACTGAGGTGGGGTGACTATGATTCCCACGATATTGAGCGATATGCGAGAGCTAAATACCTCGATTATACAACTGACAACATGTCGATCTATCCATCTCCAACCGGATTGCTGATCGCTATCGACCTCGCATATAATCTGCACAGCGCCTACGGAAACTGGTTCCCAGGAAGTAAATCTCTGATTCAACAAGCTATGGCTAAGATAATGAAAGCAAATCCAGCTTTATATGTCCTGCGAGAACGTATCAGAAAAGGCTTACAGCTGTATTCATCAGAACCGACAGAACCGTATCTTTCGTCCCAAAACTACGGCGAGCTTTTCTCCAATCAGATTATCTGGTTCGTCGATGATACAAATGTCTATCGTGTAACAATTCACAAAACTTTCGAGGGTAATCTGACTACGAAACCTATCAACGGCGCAATTTTCATATTCAATCCAAGAACCGGTCAGCTCTTCTTGAAGATCATCCACACATCAGTTTGGGCAGGGCAGAAACGTCTTGGTCAGCTGGCGAAGTGGAAAACGGCCGAGGAAGTTGCAGCTCTCATTCGTTCACTGCCAGTTGAAGAACAGCCGAAACAGATCATCGTCACAAGGAAAGGAATGTTAGATCCCCTTGAAGTCCACTTGCTCGACTTTCCAAATATCGTCATCAAAGGATCGGAACTTCAACTTCCATTCCAGGCTTGTCTGAAAGTAGAGAAGTTTGGCGACCTTATTCTGAAAGCTACAGAACCGCAGATGGTGTTGTTCAACCTCTTCGATGATTGGTTAAAGACGATTTCATCCTACACAGCATTCTCGCGCCTGGTTCTCATTTTGAGGGCACTTCACGTCAATACTGAACGAACGAAGGTAGTACTCAAACCTGACAAGACGACCATTACTGAACCTCATCACATTTGGCCAACACTGACTGATGATGAATGGCTTAAAGTTGAAGTTCAGCTCAAAGACTTAATCCTTGCTGATTATGGAAAGAAAAATAACGTCAATGTTGCATCCCTCACACAGTCAGAGATTCGGGATATTATTTTAGGTATGGAAATTAGTGCTCCGTCTGCACAACGGCAACAAATTGCGGAAATTGAAAAGCAGACTATGGAACAGTCTCAGTTAACCGCTACAACTACTAGAACTGTTAATAAACACGGAGATGAGATAATCACAGCAACTACCTCAAACTACGAGGCGCAGACGTTTGCTTCAAAGACGGAATGGCGAGTGAGAGCAATTTCAGCCACAAATCTTCATCTCAGGACAAATCACATATATGTTTCATCAGATGATATAAAGGAAACAGGATTCACTTACATTCTACCGAAAAACGTCCTAAAGAAGTTTGTCACCATCTCGGACTTGCGAGCCCAGATCGCAGGATACTTGTATGGTAGCAGTCCCCCTGATAATCCTCAAGTCAAGGAAATTCGTTGTATAGTAATGGCTCCGCAATGGGGAACTCACCAAACGGTTCATCTCCCGAACTCGCTACCAGCTCATCAGTATCTCCAGGAAATGGAGCCTCTTGGTTGGATACACACACAACCTAATGAACTACCCCAACTTTCTCCTCAAGATGTAACGACACATGCTAAAATAATAGTGGATCAAAGTCAAAATCAAAATCCAAATGAAACAACTTGGGATGGGGAGAAGACCATTGTAATCACCTGTAGTTTCACCCCTGGTTCGTGTTCCCTCACAGCTTACAAACTGACTCCGAGTGGTATCGAATGGGGCAAGCAGAACACAGACAAAGGTAATAACCCCAAAGGTTATCTTCCTAGTCACTATGAGAAAGTGCAAATGTTACTTTCTGATCGTTTCCTCGGTTTCTTCATGGTTCCAACCCAGGGATCATGGAACTATAATTTCATGGGCGTAAGGCACGAACCCAATATGAAATACGAATTGCAGTTGGCCAATCCTAAAGAATTTTACCATGAGGTGCATCGCCCTGCTCATTTCTTGAATTTTGCGAGTCTAGAGGATGGCGATGGTGTGGGAGCCGATCGCGAAGACATGTACGCGTAGAGTGAAAAAAATACCAAGTAGGTTCCAGAGTGACTGTACACTTTTACATAGATAAACTACTAGGAGCCAAAGTGGACTGACTGAGAAAGTTTTAATTTTTGAATAAATTGACCTTTGACGAGAATGTAATTTACTTATTTACCGTCAACCATTCCTTTCGTTGAATCATGTGAAAGCGTCCATATATTATTTAATACCAAAGACAAATTGGTTATTCTTTGTATAATTGTATTCCTTTTGCTCAAGTTGTAACATTTTGGCCTTTAGTAAACGCATGTCTCAGAAGCCTACAGCTGAATCTGAAAATACTTAAAAAATGTTATCGTCATTTAAATTACTGAAAATATGAGAATGAAAACTAGATAAAGACCATTTGGAATTGGCATCTAAATAACAAATAATAGAATACGATTTAGGAGTCAACTGCAAATGCTCTTTATCCAGTTGTCATTCTCATGTCTCCATGCACTCTATTTTATGTGACTATTTCTTAAAATTTTACTTCTTAAAATGCAATGTTATCTAATAAGGGCTCGGTTAATTTGGAATTGTTTTGGCCGAATGTCTAAACACTGAATAATATTTATTCTGTTTAAATGTGACGCATAAGAGAATTGCATTGATCCATTAATACAATATTCCATTTTATAATTTTTTATAACATATTCCCCTAGTTAAGTTTTTTTTATAACAAAAAAAAAAATGTTAATACGTGCAGTAAGTGAAAAAAATAGTAAAACTAAGTGGAATATGCTATCATATGTTTCTAGCATTCCAATGAAGAAACGTTAGGAACTCAAAATTTTGATACAAAAATGGTAAAATCCTGCAACATCCGTAACTTTAATGTTTCAAGAAGTCGTATTTTTAATGTTATTGTAATCTTTATTCCCTATTTTAAATGGAAGTATTCAGTTCTATATATGCTAATCCAGTCCATGCCTGGTGAGAAGGGTTTTATTGGAACGCATAGAATGGCATTGGACATTTCAGTGTCCTCAAATGCGAAATAGTTCCGTTTTTTGTCCAAGCAGCATTAAATGACATTGAATGGCATCTTGATGTTTTCAGTACTTTCTTAGAAGGCATTGCATTTCGCAATGCAAGGCATAGAAATGTCCTCTTTAAATGTCATACTATACTTTCCAATAAGTGGAACAGGTGTGTAAAGCAAAGATTGTAAAGTTACTCGAACTTAATTTTAATACAATATTTCTATAAAACATGCTTGGTTCCCTTCATTGCATTCTATACACAAAAATATGTTGAAAAAAATCGATTTTTTGGGCCAAAAAATCAATTTTTGAATAGATTCTTTACTATTCGATTTTTCTGTGAATCGATTTTTTAACTTATAAATCGAAGAACGGATTTCTTACGTTTTGAAATTCTTTTATCTCTTTGTTTTTACCCAACACATTTTTTACACCGTGACAACAAATCAAAACCCAGTCTAAATTTTGAAGGAGGTTTCACATCTCAGACTCAGATCGATTCTTGTATTACCGATTTTTTAGTGGATCGATTTTCATGTTCCGATTCAAAAGAGAATCGAAAAATTTTCTCATACGAGAATCGAACATCCCTAGACTGCCGTGTGGAACTCGAATGGACCTCTTTTTCTAACTTGTGGAGATAGAAAGAGAGTTTGTTTGATTTGCGATTTCGAAACTGTCTTGGGTTCCCACTGTAGCAGTGGGGCTCCGTCGGTGTCGATCGGACTTCTCTTTATACCATGTGAGATAGACAACGAGGTCCAATAAAAATATAAAATTCGGAATCTCTATCGTGTGAGGTAGACAGAGAGAATTCGGTCGTTTCGAAACACGGTGATTGAAAAACATTTCAGGGCCGTTTAGTGAATTTTTAAAAATATTTTCTTCGAAATCTTGATGCATAAGGTAAACGTCCCAGTAATCGTCACCATAAGAGATTTCATTGACTTCAAATATTTAGAAAATTGTTTTGGAAGGATTAGTTAAAAAATGATTGGTACTGAATGAAGCATAAAACATCCTAGAATATTATAAAAATTGGTTTTATATTATATTTAATATTGCTTCTTATTGATAAACAATTAAAAGTCAAAAAGCACCGATGTCCCAGTTATCGCCATTTCCAAATCTTCCATGTGCGAGTCGTTGTCCCAGTCTTCGCGAAAAAGGTTAAGTTTTCTTGAAATGTGTTTTTAGTGATTTGGACGTGTCTTTCAAGTGTATTTTTGTATTGTAAGCATACTTTAATGAAATGAAAGATGTATTGTTAGTTTTATATTGATTGAGAGATTGAGACCTTCGAGATGAAATCCGTCGAAACATAACCTCAAAATCGAATCTTCTGATAGTTCCAATACGTCTGATGGACATTATAATAAAAATGAATTTTCTTTTAAAATTTTTAGTTTTTATTTCAATTAAAAATATTTTTGAAAAGTTAATATTTTATTTATAAGAAATAAAGTGGTCTCAAAAATAAATCGAAATAAATATTTATTAGAATTTTTATCACGATAAGTGATAACTACAATGCTGAAATTATTTTATAATACTGAATATTATAATTAAAAATTATTAACAGTTTCCTTTTTAAAATAAAGTTCGAAATATATAATATTGAGTTGTATAAAGTCATATAACCTAACTTTGTTCTATAAAATGGCTAAGTACAACATAATTACATGGGATACAAAAATTTACACACTGGTAATTTGTATAATTAACTTTTTTCAACATAAATTATAAACACAATGACGAAATTTGATAAATTGCAGTGACTAAAAAAATCATGTATATTTGGAGGTTATGTTCTGTTTACGTTGTCAAAACATTAAAACTATCAATAATTATATATCTGTTACACATTTTTCTGTATATTATGCAGTATAGATTAATGTTAGCTAATGAAAAACTACTCAATAAATATTAACTTCACTGAAAAATGATAATAAACTAAAAAATTGATAATGAAATCACTAAAGTCATGCCAATATTTTCATCACCTTTTTTCAGTTTTAAGCACTAATTTATATTACGATTACTTTTCACGCAGTAACAAGTCAATACTCCGATTTCATTTCACTCCTTTTTGAAATTAATTAAAACATTATTTGTAACGAAATATCGAAATAAAATTTTGACAGGTTCGTCCTAGTCCAAAGATATTATCTTCGCGACCGGTCGCGATTACTCGAGCAATTATGCTTTTGAAATGTGCCTATAATCGTGCCCGATATTTCTCGAACGAGAAGGTACTAAATGAAGACTTTACTTAATTTTATGAAACAAAAATGATTTTTTATTACAAACAAATAATTTTCGTCCCGATCAAGTAATTTCTTGACATATTAAAAGCTTAAGCAAAGAAACGTGTTTCATAACCTAAATTTTAAGCTATTTTCCAGGTCTCGTGATTCATCGCCGCCGGCAATACAAATCAATTTTTTTTCACCCATGTGCACTATTTGTACAAAAAAACTAATTTGGTTTCCACAACAAGCACTGTTCAAACTTACTTAAAAATATTTTAGGAATGTATTTTCATGCGAAAAATACTTATTTCTGGCGTTTACACCACAAAACTGACGATTACTGGGACCGCTACGATTACTGGGACATCTACCTTACATACAAAACGAAAAAGTTATGTGAAGAAGTTTCGAATTTTGACAACTTCCAGCGAGAAAAATGTTCCTTAGGATCAAAGAAGTTTTTCCAACAAGTTTTAAATCTTTAGTCATTAGGGGAAAAAAGTGAGGACGATGTGAAAATCATGTACGGTGTGATGCGCTCGACTAGGATCGCGAAAACATAGCGCGGCGGTTTACACGAGGCAGAGCAGTTTCCGAGTCGAGCGCAGCACGCCGTACATAATTTTCACATCGCCCTCACTTTTTTCCCCTAATGATTAAAGAATTAAAACTTGCTGGAAAAACTTCTTTGATCCCCAAGGAACATTTTTCTCACTGGAAGTTGTCAAAATTCGAATCTTCCTCACACAACTCTTTCATTTGTACATATGCATCCAAGATTTCGAAGAAAATATTTTTTTTAATTGACTTGACAACCCTGAAATGTTTTTTAAATTTCGTAAGCTTGAAAGAAAGAATTTCAACTAACAATCTATAACTATTTTTTTACAATTTTCAAGAAATTCTTTTATTATATATTAGGATAATAATAATAATTTATTTATAATATTTATTTATAATAATTTTAGCGGCAAAAATAAATTTTTTTAAAATATCACAATTTTTTAACTAAAAATAAAACTAAATGTTTAATTACTTGATAAACTTTATAAAGAGTCATCTACATTGGCAGCCATCAATTGCAATGCCATTTTATTACTTTCCTGACTGTTAGGATTACTCAAGACAGACTGATAGGGTGCTCGCATCCCTGACAGCCTCTATCGTTGGTTGAACAGGTGCACAAAGTCTCATAACTGCTTCCAATTCATCGAGCGCTTCGATTATATCCAGCTATTGCATCAACGTGATTTTGAATTTTTTCAACTTGCTTGCCAAATCGTCGACCTTGTTTTCTGTCTCAGGAATGGGTTCGACTACTTTTGCTTCCCTGCTTTCCTCCATCATGACAGGATTTTCCTCTTCGTTATCTGAAAATTAAAAATAATCTGTAGGCCAGGATAATAGCAGGTTATGAAATCTCCAAGAAGTTTCAACCAGTTTCAACTTGACAAAAACATAGCCGCAATGTTTATGACTGGAGGTAAATTATATATCTATTTACAAAATAGATAGCTAAAAACCATAAACTGCATTTCTTTTGATTCAACCAAATTTCTTTAGTTCAAAGAAATGGGGTTTTGTTGAAATGAAAATTTGTCTTTAATTAAAAATAATTTTCTTCATTTCTTTGGAAAATTTATTTTTCACTACATTGGGATTGTTGAAATAATTCTACTGTCACAGAAATAATTTTCAGTGGTAATAATTATTTAAATGCAATGTTTCTTGACAATTGGTATTCTTTCTACTATGTTAAAAATTTTATCATCATTTTTTCGTCGAAAAGAAAAAGGAAATTTGTTTAAAGAATATTTGAATAATTGAAATTTAAGAATTTTAAATTGGAATAAAATCAAATTCAAAATCCCATTTAACGTCCAATAATCAAGTTAATGTATAGAATTCCTGAAAATAAAACAAGAATTCAATGATCAAATTTGGACAAACACCACAAAATGCTCCTATTGCAATTCCTAAAAACAAAAAAAATTGGCTTCTTTGCACAAAAATAAAAAAGAGGAAAGAAAAATGAGAAGGCAACCAACCAAATCCCCTTCCTTCTCTTTTTTATTTCTTTCGTCTTTTTTATTTTTATTATTATCAAATCACAATATGAAAGGATGCATAATATTTACCAACGTTTCGATGCTCACACAGCACCCTTATCAAGGCAAGAAAAATTAGAGCAGGTAGGAACAGCGACGAAATAACGACGCCATCTCCTCGATACCTGACAACTAAATGTGGGTCAAAAGGAAAATCCGTTATAAACAAACAAGAAATAAGAGAAAGTCAAGACCTATGCAAACGTATTGCTAAATGTAATTAATCATACTAGAATAACTTTTGTTTAATTTATCCAAATCAGTTTTTAAATTAATAGACAACTTATTTTGTTTTTTAATATAAAGCATTTCCATGAATTCTCTCTTTCTCTCATTACTTTCACTGTGTAAAATTTAACATTATCCCAGTCAAACTCATGGTTAACATCAACAAACCCTCTCGTATGTCTAGCAAGAACACTCTTATAACAACGTCCTAAACGAACATCACTTTTGTGTTCCTCCACACTAGTATTAAGAAGTCTACCAGTCTGTCCCACGTAAGTCATCTTACAGATCTTGCAAGTGATCTTGTGAACAATACCACCTTTTTCAAATTTATCTAAAGGATCTTTATCAAAAGTTATTATTGAATCCATTTTAAATGGTATACGGAAAATAGTATGAATATTAACTTTTTTCAACATAAATTCAATAGTTTTCGAAATTTGACCAAAAAAAGGAAGAACAAAAGTATTGAAAGAACTATATTCTCTCAATTATTTCTTATTATCTGTAGATAAAATGTTACTTTGTTTGTTTTTGATTTGTTGAATTCTAATTGTGATATGTTGCTCAATCAACTTTTGTGGGTAATGATTAAGAAAAAAGATATTCCTAACAATATTCAAATTCTCTTTGTGAAATAAAATGTGGGACAATCCTAGAGCTCTGTCAACTAAGTTTTTGATTAGTGCAATTTTGTTTTGAAAAGGATGAGCCGAAAAGAAATCTAAAATTCTACCTGAATATGTAGTAGGGTGTCTATCCACTGGGCCGATGCAAATTCCAGGCGTTTTCCCGGTTTTTCACTACTAATTCCCTGATTTTCCAGGAAAGTAAAAACATACTTTAATGCTTCATGGATACATTTATTATTATGAACATAACATATTACATCAACAAAACCAGCATATTATATAGTTTACCATATATTATTTATATAATACTTCTTTTACTCTTCTGCAGATTAAGTTAAGGAGTGTGTATTGTAACATTGGTCAATTTATGGTTGGCAGGAATCGAGCGGATAAATGTATTTAATTTAGTTTGAATCGAGTGTTTTATCCCTAGCTGCAAACTCTTCCATATAGAATCCCACTTTTGCACCTTGAAAATTAAATCGTACAAAAGAGAAATTATTGTTCTGTTTTTATCTTTAATAGAGCTGTCGCAAATTAAACACCTTTCATGAATATTTGTGAGTTCATGAAAGTGGTAGTTTAAATTGCTTTTAATGGAGCCTGTTCAACAACTCAAGTCCAATGACACAGACTGGATTGAGCGTTGGGAGGACATTAAAAGTTGCCCTTACCACCCTATTTTGAAAAATTACCCTTAAGGAAACCCTAGGAAGTAGGACAAGGTTATTGTTTGCATCAGTATACGTAACTATGCTCTTTACAATACGCAAGTTTTGGAAGCGGAAGTAATTGGCAGCTAAGCATTCCCTTGATATCAAATTTTCTTGAGACCTTAATTCAACAAATGTCAAAGATTCAATATAATTTAACTCGACCCCGTTAATGTCCACATTTTCCATCCATAAACTAACCAATATTTTATTAAAAATCCATTGAAGCGGTGAGTTCACTCAAGCGCGAACAGTAATTGCGTACGCTAGTTCGTTGCGTTTTCTTGGCTAATTCTTTTCTTTTTCTAGCAAATTCATGCGATGACCTGTAAACCTAATTCTATAAGATGTTTGCCCCCTTGAATATCCAGGAGTTCTTTTTTTGACTTTATGCTTTGCTCTGTTCTCAAGTACGTTCTAAATTACGCGTCATTCTAATCCATCAATGTGCAATGACAAAATTAGAAATCAACTTGATTTACCTAGTTCTTAATTTTGAATTCTAAAAGTCAACGTGAGTTTAGGACTCGCGGAGATGTTAATTTGAACTTTTTAAATTTCTAATTGAATTTTGACCTAGTTGATCTCTTTATGCTGATTTTGTCTAGTTATAATCGAACACTTCGGGCATCAGGCGGCCTAATTTCCAAGTCTTAGCCTGTTTGAGAAGTCCGCCATGATTGCCAGGTGTCAAATTTTAGTGATAAATTCGGCAAGGTTGATCGTACTCAACTCCAGAATGGAGCCCCATCCACTTACTTCCCGCCTTAGGGAGCATTGATCTTCAATTTCCGGGTCTGATCCCGTTTAATAGAAGGGCTTCGCTCCAGCAAGTTGTAAGTTAATTGACGCCAATGTGAAGTTGGGTAGGTCAGAATTTAAAGTTTTTTTTTGTAAAAGGAACCAACATGAGCAAATAAAAATTATAACTTTTCATTTTAAAAAACCTAGTTTTACTCTCCTGGATAATCCTGTCTAGGTAAGACTGTAGTACGGTGTTCGCATTCGCAAGCGTCGAGTTGGTGCGTTTGCAGCTGATCTGGATAGAATTTCGGAGAACTCCGTTCTCCAACTCAGTTGAATCGCAAGTGTCGAAGTGTCGTTCGTTCGCGCCGTATCGATCGAGTGGTCCCCTGTATGCTCGGTCCCGCTTGTCTCCCTACTCTTGGGGGTCTGGTTGTGCGCGCGTTTATCGATTTCCCGCTTGCCTTACTGACCTATATCTCTTCATATGAATTTCGTGTTCCTGTCTCGCAATTTCTTATCGCTGTCACTTTTCTTCTTATCGCACACAGCTGATGGCGAGACTTTGTCGGTTTTCCCGCTAGTCAGCTGACATATATTTGTTTCCTTTTATCAGCTGGTGCGGTGACGAGTTGAACCGTTTCAATGCCCCCCCCCCCCCCAAATTAGGAAATTTTTTAAATATTTGCTAATTTCCCTTAGCGCGTAGACTATTCTAAAAATATAAATTGCAGAAAATTGATTCTGATGTTGTGATAGTGCAGCAGAGTATTGTCTGTAGGCGTAACTATTTTGTACGTTGAATCGAAAAAATGTTCCTCGTGAGCGCGTGTAACAATGCCCCCCCCCCCCAAACAAATGTGTTTAAAAGAATTTTAATAAGATTTGTTTTTACTTTATATTTAGTTTTTTTAACTTTTAGTTTTGTTTTATATTATTTTTCATATTCGTTTTAAAGTCTCGTTGGTTCAGATGATCACGAATAACTGATTTGCAATTTATTTTCTCTTGGTCAGCTATCTGCTGTTTTTGTTTTCTTTTTCTATTTAGGGTTTCCTTTTCTAATTTCGCATTAGTAGTTCCTTTCTTATGATTATGATCCTTATTTATTTTGTCGGCGGTTTCGCGCGTGCTTAGTCTATATGTGACGTGCGCCGAGGAAAGGGGGCTTACTCTGAAAAGTGAGATTTTTCAGGGCGAGCGGTCGAAGTCGACCGGATAGACGCGACTTTTAGGAAAGAGGGAAGACTCACGAAATCTTCCCTCTCCACTTAATACTACATTCTCACGAGGAAAGAGATAGGTTGTAGACGCGGCTCACGGACGGGTATAGACAGGTATAGATGAGACGCGGAGATGTAGTGGTGAGTGGTGAGAGGTGTTTCACGGGATCTCGAGCGAAAGCCTGATTTCTCGGGTACCTGACAACTCAATTATTAGCAGTCATAACGCTCGAAATTTTTTTTCGATGGTTTCATTAAAAAGAGCAACTCAAAAACTATCGAAAGGTGTAAAAACCTCGATTTCGATTTTTTTAGAGTAAGCCCCCTTTCTTCGGCGCACGTCACATATGCTCATTTTCTACTTACAAATTGAGTCTATTTATTTTCTAACTACAGTTTTAGTTTCTTAATCTACTATCTATTTTTGGTTCCATTTGTATCTTTTTAACTTTTTTTTTCATATCTTGTTTTTCTTTTTCTTTTGTTCATATCTATTTGGCTCATTTTGCCCTTCCTATTTTAACTATTTTTAAAATTTTCTGGCTCATTTTGCCTTGCTTATTTTTAACCCTATTTTAAGCTGTTTGGCTGATTCTGCCTTGCTTACTTTTCTAATTGTAGCTAACTTGATTTCGACCTATTTTTGTCTTGCTTATTTTCAATCCTAATTTATACTGTTTGGCTCATTTTGCCTTGCTTATTTTTCTAATCGTAACTAACTTAATTTTGACTTATTTTCGTCTCGCTTATTTTAATTCCTATTTCCAATTATTTGGCTCATTCTGCCTTGCTTATTTTTCTAATTGCCTAATTTCAATCTTTTCTTTTCTTTATGCTAAATTTCTGTTGGATTCTTAAATATGCGCTTATTTTCTAGTTATATTTTTACATTTTATTCATTCGTTGGTCTATGCCTTAATTCTTAATCTTTTTACAGTTTTATTTATTGTTTTTGTTAATCGCTGTTGGGTTCTTCTCTTGGTGTGTACCTTTTCAGATCCTGTGTGTGGTACATTCCTTTTTCTACTTCCTTTTCAGGGTCCCACAGGATAAACGTCTTAGGTGTTATTTCTTTTTTTATTTAAAATGGCCCGTCATATATTTGTAGAAAGTGGTCCAAGATTTTCTTGCTTTTATCAGATTGATTGAGTAACTTTATGAGAACTTTTTCTCCTACTTTTAATTTGGTGATTTTGTGTTTTTCGTTGAATTTTTGTGCCCTTTTCTTGGCTTTTGACACAATATTTTTGTACATTATTTCTATTTTCCTTTCATGGTCCATGTGTGGTAAGTGTGGAGGTAAGTTCAGCCACGTTTCCCCTGCTCTTTTTGGTGTTTTATTTAGGTGGATCTCTATTGGTGTGAATTCAGTGGTTTCATGGTGTGTCTCATTCATACAGTTTTCAATGATTCTCAACCACGAATACCACGAGTTATGGCGTTCTCCAACTAAAGTTCTGAAGAACCTGGACAATTCTCGATGGATTCTCTCCACAATATTGCTCTGTGGGTGTCTAATTGATGAGAATACTGCTTGAATGTTTTCTTCTTTTAGTTTTTGTAACCATTTCTCTCCTGTAATTGAGTGCTATGGTCTTTGACGATTTTTTCCGGCTTTCCCAGCTTTGGAATGTAGTCATTAAAATTTTTTCCTATTGCTGCATTTACCGTGCTTCTTCTTAGTGGATAAAGTCTCACGTACTTGCTGAAAGCGTCTATCGTTGATAAGATGTATTTGTATCCTCTTTTGGATGCCGGGAGTGGCCCATAAAAGTCTATTGAAAGGGTGTCCCCAGGCTTCTTTGGAGTGTAGTTTTGCATTTCGGCGTAGCACGTTTGGTTGGTGACTTTATTCTTTTGACAGTCGTCACAGCTTGATAGCCGTTTCCTAATCACTTTTGCGAGGTGGGGGTAGTAGAAGTATTCGTTCAGCATTCTAAACACCCTCTGAGCCCCTACATGTGCGTAGAGCTCATGGCATTCGTCCATTATCTTGTCAATTATTCCTCTCGTAAGGCACAGTTTTTTTCAGTTTTTGTCGTTAGATAAATGAAATCGTTTATTATTTCAAATTTTTTTGTTTTGCCTTCCTTTACATTTTTCCATCTCTGCTGCATGGTGCTGTCCTTTTTTTGTTCCTTGTCGAATTCTTTGAGTCTTTTTCTCAACTCTGATGAGGGCCTTTTAGCTAATCGATATAGGAAGATTTTCCCTTCATTTAAATCGAATGGATAGGATGATTCATGCGATGATATCCGGCTTAGGGTGTCGGCGACTATGTTTTTCTTTCCCTCGCAGTATTCTATGTCGAATTGGTAATCTTGGATTGCCATGATCCACCTCGTTAGTCTCCCACTCATTAATTTACAAGTTTTTAAGAAGGTTAACGCTTTGTGATCTACCTTATGATTAGTTTGGCCCCAAGAACATACGATCGGAACTTCATGAGTGCCCACACGATGGCCAGTAGCTCCTTTTCTGTAGTGTAGTAGGCTAATTCCGATCCCTTGAGCGTTCTGCTTGCGAAGGATAGTGGCAGGTGCTCATTTTTTTCGGTAGTTTGGTATAATACCGCGCCTAGAGCTACGTCACTCGCATCTGTCTGGAGGTAGAATGGTTTTCCTAAGTCCGGATACGTTAGAATTACATATTCACAAAATAACCCTTTCACTTTCTTGAAGGCGTCTTCCTTTTCTAAGTCCCACACCCATTTGCTACCAACTCTTAGTAGTGTCAAGAGGGGCAAGATTTCTTGAGCGTGTTCTTTTGTAAATTTTTTGTAGTAATTTATAAGTCCTAAAAAGCCTCTAAGTTCCTTTAAGTTTCTAGGTTTCGGAAACTCATGTATCACTCTAATTTTCTCTGGATCTGGTTTGATTCCTAGTGAAGTTAAAACATTTCCTAAGAATTTCACTTCTTGACGGAAGAAATGTGATTTTTGGAAATTTACTGTGACGTTATAGTCCTGTAGGCGCTGGAGAATAAGTTCCAAGTGGTCGAGGTGCTGTGAATTATTTGTGGACGTGCATAGCATGTCATCGATGAACGTGATAACGAAGTTTCCTATTCCTCTCAATACTATGTCTAAAGCCCGTACCAGTGCTGCGGTGCTTCTTTTTAATCCGAACGGCGTTACACCAAATTCGTAACATTTTCCCTCATGTAGGAAAGCAGTATATTTTCGAGAATCGGGGTGCAGTGGCACTTGCCAAAAACTACTTACTAAATCTAGTATCGACATTACTTTTGTCCCTGAACATCTTTGAAATAGAACTTCCGTTGGTTCTGCGCATTCATAATCGTTAGTCATTAACTCATTTAATTTTCTAGCATCTAGGCAGATTCTTATTGATCCGTCTTTCTTTTGCGTGATAACTAAGGGATTTTTTGTATCCACTATTTGAGCGCTGTATAATTCCTAACTCTAGTAGGCTTTCTAATTCCTGTTTCACCTTTTCTCTGAGAAACATCGGTACTGGGTACGTTCTCATCAAAAAAGGTCGTTTATCATTAATTTCTAATTCGTGTTCGTATACATGTATTCTACCCGGTTTTTTAGAAAATACGTTTTTATATTTTTGGATCAGTTTGTAGAACCTTTCCTTTTCATCTATGTCCAGTACTGTGCATTGGCCGATTTTTTCTTTGATTTCATTATCAGTTATATCGAATTTAAAGTGAGCATTATCGCGAGCTTCTGTGTTATTAATTTCTTTTACAATATTCGGATAGGATTCTTCCGCTGCAAAGTATTTTTCTAAACATTCTAAATATTTTTCTTTTTGAGAGTCTTCTTGATCAAACATTGGTCTTATTCTTTTTGGGGTTTCTTCCCATAATTTTATTTTAATTCTTTTATTTTCATCTTTCAATTCTATCGTATTCTCATCGAAGTCTATTTTACTTCTTAATCTTTTTAACAAGTCAACTCCTATTATACATTCTTTATTTAGTTTAGGTGCTACTAAGAAAACATATGTCCCTTTCCGATTGCTCATTTTAAAATTCGCATATACTTGATTTTTTAATCTTACTGGTCTTCCTCCAGTGGCTCCTACAATACACGTGCCTACTATAGGTAACAGTTCACATTTTTTGAAGTTTTCCTTATTATTTTCGAAGAATGATTCTGAAATACACGTGACTTCACTACCCGTGTCAATTAACGCCCTAGTATTCACATTTTGTACGCTCATTTGTAGTACTGGACATTTATCTAAATTCCTCTCTACTTTTTTTCCCTCATTTTCTAAAAGATCGCTACGCAAGTATTTGCCTCTATTATGCACACTTTTACCAAACCGAGGCTTGAGCGCTTCCCGACTCATTTTGCCCATTTTTTTTTTTGCCCATTAGTCGGACTAGTTTTATTAACATTTTCGTACGAGTAAGTTTTACCATAATGTCCATTTTCCGGACTTACAGCTTCTGATTTAAAATTTTCACGCCTATAAACGCCATTTTCTACGTTGCCATTAGTGTACTTGGGGATAGCCCCCGTCTGGTTTCTAGAATTCGTGGTAGCAGGATCAATTACCCATTGCCCATTTTTATATTCATAATTTGGATTCCGACCATCAAAGTATTTATTTTTCGAGTCCCTATTTTGGGTTTCTTGATTTTCCCTATAATAATTATTCTCACGATTTTGATATCCTCGATTTCGATTTTCATAATTTCCCTTGAAATGATTTCTACTATTTGATTGATCATTTGCGTCGGGATTTTCCCTCCTATTATTTTTATCTCCATAGTTTCTTTTCTCCTGACCATAATAATTTCGATAATTGTTGTGGTCATGAGATTGATTTTGATATCCTTGTTCATTAAAATCCCTATTTTCGCGGTTGTATCGACCATTTTCAAAATTTTCTCTGTGATGGTCGTTCTCGAAATTTCGATTATGACACGCACGTAAATTTTCACGAGCCTGATATCGGTTATAATTTTTATAATTATTCCGAGTTTCTCCCTTGTAATTATGATTTCTCTCATTCGAATAATAATTATCATATACCGGGTTTTCTCGTGGTGAAAGGTATCCCCTGTTATTTAATTGTCCCGATTGATCCATGCTGTCCAAAAATTCTATAAATTCCTCGCAGGTTCGCATATTTCTGATCCTAAGACCAGCTCTAACCTCTTCGGTGAAATGTCTGGATAGACTTACAATAATTTCATAATCAGAGGGTGGTGGGATTAGGTCTCTCGCTTGATTGATCATCTTAATTACGTACTGAGAACTAGTGAGTTTTCCAGGTATGAAACACCCATGCTGTAGATTTTTCCCGATTTCAAATCTTTTATATTGATTCCAATATTTATTAATAAATTTCGTTGTAAAAGAGGACATATCGTCTCTGATGTTTTCGCGGGCCATTTCCCACCATTCTCTGGCGTTCCCTATCAAACATGTTTGTATCATAAACGGGAAGTCATGTTTTCTAATATCAGCCGCCCTAACATATATTTCTAGGTCGTTTAAAAACATCATTGGTCGTTCTCAACCCGATCCCGAAAATTTAGGTACAGGATAATTTTTTAACCAAGGTGATTTCACGCTAGTTATCCCTATATTCCTATAGATTCTAGCCTCTAGCGTATTCTGATTTTCTTCGAGTTCACTAAGCCTTTTTTGATTTTTCATATTTGCAACTATATAATTTCCGTGATTAACGTGAATTTCCTCTGTTACGCGTTTCAGAGTGTCAGCCTTTTTCTCTACATCTACAATACTCTCCTCTAGATATTTCGCTTGAGCTTCACAATTTTGTTTTCTTTCAACGATCTTGAAAATTTTTTTATTGTTAAGAGTTCTTGAAGTTGAGTCCAATTGGCTGGCTAATTTATTTTAAGCTTTTACCGACAATTCTCTATTTTTTCAAATGATAGTCGTTATTTTATTTTGACTTCCAATACTATAGTTCAAATTCGCCTGAAGCTTTTGAATGTCTTTCATCAAATCCTCTAACATTTTATCAGTGTCTTCGGTTTCAATTGCTTCCAATTGGGTCTTAAATTCAGTTACTCTTTCAACCCTATTGCGTATAATATCTTATTCATCGTTCGTTTCTAATTCTGCATTCGTGGCATCTAAATCATCGAGCTTTAGCAAATCATTTTGGTCATTGTCTCCAATTCTTTGTTCCGAATTTTCAAAGTCAGTTTCTTCTAGGGTATCATTTGTTTCTAGAATTTCTTCAAAAGAACTTAAAAGCACATATCTAGATAATTTTATTTTCTCATTGAGTTTCTCCTGAGATTTATAGTTGTTATCTTCTTGGTTATCCATTTTTGGAAATTTTAATTTTTCAAATGTTGAGAGTTTTTTATTTAGGTTTACTTATAATTCTTGTTTTTAATTACATTATTATTAGTGATCTAGGAAATTTGTTTTAGAAGTTCACTTTGTAATTTTATTTTCGTACTTCATTTCAGTTTGGTTTCTGAAATACCAAATGTGATTTTAATTGTAGTTAGGTCGGAGTTTCCACTTATTCCGATATTATTTTAATATTTTGATTTTATTTTAATTTAGGGGCTGTGAAGTGTGACTTTGATTTAAATTAAATTGGATTTTTCATTTATTGCGATTTATTTTCACATTTTAATTTTATTTCAATTTGAAGATTGTCAAAAGTGACTTTGATTTTAATTAAATTCAACCGATGTTGATTTATTGGTCCTCTTTGTATTATTGCATTGGTTGCGTTGACTTTACTTCCAATATTATGGCACTGATTGCCTAGGCGTTCATGCTCTCTGGTTTACAACCTTATTAGTTGCGGTAATGTGTTTCGGCGTTCGCGTCGATCACCGCGTGTGACGTGACCTCCCTTCTACTCGAATTTCTATCTCTAATGTTCACAGCTGTTCTGATCGTACGCGATCACGTTCCTGCAATACTATATCGCTTTCAAAAACTCAAAGTGTCCCACCATTGGTCAATTTATGGTTGGCAGGAATCGAGCGGATAAATGTATTTAATTTATTTTGAATCGAGTGATTTATCCCTAGCTGCAAACTCCTCCATATAGAATCCCACTTTTGCACCTTGAAAATTAAATCGTCCAAAAGAGAAATTATTTTTCTGTTTTTATCCTTAATAGAGCTGTCGCAAATTAAACACCTTTTATGAATATTTGTGAGTTCATGAAAGTGGTAGTTTAAATTTCTTTTAATGGAGCCTTTTCAACAACTCAAGTCCAATGACACAGACTGGATTGGGCGTTGGAAGGACATTAAAAGTTGCCCTTACCACCCTATTTTGAAAAATTACCCTTAAGGTAACCCTAGGAAGTAGGACAAGGTTATTGTTTGCATCAGTATACGTAACTATGCTCTTTAGAATACGCAAGTTTTGGAAGCGGAAGTAATTGGCAGCTAAGAATTCCCTTGATATAAAATTTTCTTGAGACCTTAATTCAACAAATGCCAAAGATTCAATATAATTTAACTCGACCCCGTTAATGTCCATATTTTCCATCCATAAACTAACCAATATTTTATTAAAAATTCATTGAAGCGGTGGGTTCACTCGAGCGCGAACAGTAATTGCGTACGCTAGTTCGTTGGGTTTTCTTGGCTAATTCTTTTCTGTTTCTAGTAAATTCATGCGATGACTTGTTGTAGCATTATTTTACTCTTTGATCCTTAATCTTTAAAAAGTATTCACTTTTTTTATTTATTGAGCTAGATTGATTCTAAATTTAACTGTTTCGCTAAATCCTAGTTATAGAGACATTTCTATAGCCGTTGATTTTTCGACCGATTTAATTTTCTCCGTTCAGGAAATTGGTCCCGAATATATACATCGGCATCAATCCTGATAGAGCATTAAATCTGAAATAAAAGATTTTATTAGCGACCACGATTAAGATTTCAACTCTTAAAAAAAAATTGACTTTGTGAAAAAACAAGGATGTGGGATCACAAAAGCGAAAGGGATTGCTGAAAATTTCTCTCTGATTGATTTAGCTTCTTATCAGTTGTTTTGGATTCTCAATATTCATTTTCGTAAACCTTACTGAATTTGATTTCATTTAGCGTCATGAATGTCCAGGATTGTTTCAGTGTTTTCCTTTTTTTGATTTTAATTCGCGAGTTATGAATTGTGTAATATTTAGGGTTGCGATATTAGAAAGCTCATTGAATGAGTCCCCATATTTAAACGGGTTAAAAATGTAACTGATTTCCAATTCTCACAAATCTTAATTACACTTAATTTATTCAGTCAGCATTATTTATGAGACACATATAGAAGACTTTTGAGTTCCCATATTGAAACGGGTTAAGGAAAAGTCATTTTCTATTAATTTGTCATAAATTATCTGGTCTTCATTTATCTAGATTCCACTAACGAAAAATAATAACGTTAGTATTATGTTAGCGTTGCAAGGAATTGATGCTTGAGTCCCCATACTTGAAACGGCTTAAAAAAGAATCAAGTTCCTTCCGGCCTACATAATTTATGTTATTAAATTTCAGAGATATTAATTCTTTTTATATAAATTCCTAACCATTAACTTGTTGATCCTTTATTTTAAGCACTTGAATCCTCCTGGACGATTCCTAAAACATTAAATTTCGAATAAGTCTCGCACGGAGGTTCCGACATGTCACGAATTTGGAGCTGGTTTTAAAGCGCAAGGAGCCCGTCCTGGCGAAAGCACCTGTCGTTATCGGTACCAAATCCAGAGTGATTTCCTTCAATCCGTCGTCGTATCGAGTGGGTCTTTTCATTCATTAGAGCCGCTCATCCCCTCTTTTTCATTGATGATTTCGCACGCAATTATCCAGTTTTCTTCAATTCGCTCTCGTTTCACGTAATAGCTACATTCTTAATATCTATATGCATCACCCTTTCGTTTAGGAATTTCGGAGAGGTCATTCAGTAGCGTAATAATATTTTTCTCTCATGTGAATCGATTTTATTACTTTTAAATTCTAAAATATTCTGAACTGCTACACTGTAAACCTAATTCTGTAAGATATTTGCCCCCTTGAATATCCAGGAGTTCTTTTTTTGACTTTATGCTTTGCTCTGTTCTCAAGTACGTTCTAAATTAAGCGTCATTCTAATCCATCAATGTGCAATGACAAAATTAGAAATCAACATGATTTTTCTAGTTCTTAATTTTGAATTTTAAAAGTCAACGTGAGTATAGGACTCGCGGAGATGTTAATTTGAACTTTTTAAATTTCTAATTAAATTTTGAACTGGTTGATCTCTTTATGCCGATTTTGTCTAGTTATAATCGAACACTTCGGGCATCAGGCGGCCTAGTTTCCAAGTCTTAGCCTGGTTGAGAAGTCCGCCATGATTGCCAGGTGTCAAATTTTAGTGATAAATTCGGCAAGGTTGATCGTACTCAACTCCAGAATGGAACCCCATTCATTTACTTCCCGCCTTAGGGAGCATTGATCTTAAATTTCCGGGTCTGATACCGGTTAATAGAAGGGCTTTGCTCCGGCAAGTTGTAAGTTAATTGACGCCAATGTGAAGTTGGGTAGGTCAGAATTTAGTTTTTTTTTTTTTGTAAAAGGAACCAACATGAGCAAATAAAAATTATAACTTTTAATTTGAAAAAACCTGGTTTTACTCTCCTGGATAATCCTGTCTAGGTAAGACTGTAGTACGGTGTTCGCATTCGCAAGCGTCGAGTTGATGCGTTGCCAGCTAATCTGGGTAGAATTTCGGAGAACTCCGATCTCCAACTCAGTTGAATCGCAAGTATCGTTCGTTCGCGCCGTATCGATCGAGTGGTCCCCTGTATGCTCGGTCCCGCTTGTCTCCCTACTCTTGGGGGTCTGGTTCCGCGCGCGTTTATCGATTTCCCGCTTGCCTTACTGACCTATATCTTTCCATATGAATTTCGTGTTCCTGTCTCGCAATTTCTTATCGCTGTCACTTTCTTCTTATCGCACACAGCTGATGGCGAGACTTTGTCGGTTTTCCCGCTAGTCAGCTGACATATATTTGTTTCCTTTTATCAGCTTGTGCGGTGACGAGTTGAACCGTCTCAGTATATACTGCATGTATTTACTCTACTAATGAAACTTAATTTTGAGTAACTAAGCTACTCAATCAGATTATAAAATATGAAACAATAACTGAAGTCTATTAACTCATTTCTTTGGTAGGCATTTGATTTTTTCTTCAATCTCAGCAGCCATTTCAGCAGCATCTTGTAAAATTTTTTTGTTTCTTAGCATTGAGTTGGCGTATTTCTTCCGCCATTCTTTTTTCTGCTTCTTTGCCTCTAGATTTTCATCCTCTTGCATTTTTTTCTTCTTTGTGAATTCTAAATATTTGCCACGGGCATTTTCAGCTGCTTGAATCATGCCTTTTGTTATCACGACATATTGAACACCACCAGCAGCGTTGATTACATCGTACGTTATACGTAAGGCCACGAGGCTTTCGTGACTTTGGTTTTCTATTATACAGTCAGAATTAACTGAAAATCCTCGCTCAAGAGCCGCGTTATTTTATCTGCTGCCGATCTTGTGATCCACATATTTTTTGTACATAAAACATCTAAAAGTCCAACCAGTCGCTTTTCAGCTACAAGAAGACTTTCCGCTATTATTGTAGGATTAATACAAGAAATAAATCTAGTCATGTTGTATAGCAGTGGAGAACACTCGTTTAGTTTGTCAATAACGCCGAGATAAAAATTTCTGCAATCTTTTCGGAAACTTGCTATTTTTTGGCCAGGCAGCTTAGGTGGAGTTTTCGTTTTAAAACCTAAATCAATGTCAGATGGACGAATCAGATTTTCTTCGTTTTTCAAATCTACTGCCATAATGGAAGAATTTATTTGCAAGACTTTTGTTTTTACAAAACCTTCCATGATATTTATCATCAAGTATCTTATATCTCCGTATAAGAAAGGTGCCATTGGGGCATCCATTTGAACCAAAGTAGCAGCTGAAATAAAAAAAGCTAACTTCGCTCGAAAGTGACTTATCTTTAACAAATTTTAAAATGGTTCGAAAATGATCATTTTTGTTTAGAGGATTTTTTTCCCTTCTTTTTCGATAGCATCAACCCATATTATTAAAAAAGGTACCATAATAAAAGCTCTTCTAGCTACTTTTCCATTTTCTACCCATCTTATGGAGCAAAATTTTAGTGGGAATATATTTGAGTTCGTTATCGTAACATAATATCCTCGGTGTGTAGGTGTATCGCGGAACAAATAATACAGGGTTGAGCATGCTGAAATTATATTTATTGCTGCTTTAGGTACTAAATCTGCATTACTGGTTTGCTTAGAATCGGCAATAATGTATTGACTATGCCCAGCAACATTACTTGCAGTACGCTCGTTAGAGATCGCCAAAGAACTGGAATCTGAAAATTAAATCATCAATTTTTTTTAAATTTTATCAAAATTGATAGAAAGATTCGCTTTTTAATATTTAATATTAGTACAAACAAACTTACTTGTCGGATTATTTGAAGAATCGTTTCGCTTCAAGAAAAAATCCATATTAAGCCTTTTCGTATGTCCCTCTTCATTACCAGTGTGTTTTTTGCTTCTCGAGTGACGAACAAGAGCAGATCTTCCCATTGAATCTATCTTGAAGTCCTTACCGCAATATGCACAAACTGCATATTTATTTCCAAGCTGAGATTTCTCGAACCGTGGAAACTCTCTTTTATAACTCGGACAATAGGTGGTGAATTTTAGCTATCATCCCATTGTTTCTGTGTAAACCGTTCACCTTTTTAGAAAAAATCGAAGTAATATGAGAATACATATACTTACAACTATTGTATAGCCATTAAATAAAAACCTCTACCGTTTTAATTATATAAATCTGAACGAATGAAAAAATAAATTTTACGCTAAACTAATTTAAAAAAAAAACATTTTTATTTTGTTATGTTCAATAAAGGTAAATGATTAGTAAAAGCACGCCAATATTTCATGAGCCCCGGAATTAGTTTTGATATTCAAGATTTCAAAAAAGTAGTTAAAAAAGTATTCAATTTAATAGAAATAAACAAAAAAATGTTACGCTAGAACGATTTCTGTGTTTTCACGTTAAGCGGAATCAAAATATAAAAACCGCAGAAAGGTCAATAGCGTTAGCCTCCTTCGTGGAATTGAAAACAAAACAACACTGACGCGAGATAAATTTTCAAAGTATGTAAGCTAGTGGTTTGAATTGAGACACTTACTTTTGATTACCATATACATAAAAACAAAGAAGGCTTTCAATCATTTTATCTCGTTGACACGTCTCCGTAGATTTCAATTCAGTGTTTAGTCGAATCTCACAAACAAAAGTCTACGCGCGCCATAACCCATATGAGCTTTCTTGAAGGTTAGGATTGGTACCAACTGCGCGAAGCTTGACAAAACTAATCTAAGGCAACAAGATGTCTTCTTCACAAGAACTTCCTTTTAAAGAAGTTCGATTAACTAATGCTTGCTCTTTATTGGTTATCTGTACATGTAAACGCAGGTGTGCATGCTCGACGATTACTACGCGATTCCACAGGTTTATCGGTGACGAACTGACCATTCACCGCGCACTTATACTCTTGCTCGTGCCATGAACTAGCTATGTGTTCCTTGCGCGTAGATCGAGACGCGAGAACGCGAGCGCAGGCGCAGATTTCATCGTGTTTTTCGGTACGACGCGACGGACTCTTCGTGTGCTTACGACTAAAATAGACTGGTATGAAATCATAGTATTAAAGTTTGCATTGTTAAGACAGAAAACAAAAATAAGTTATAAAAGTAGTTACTTGAAAAAAAATCCAGGATTTACAAAAAAAACTCCAGGCGTATTCCCGGTTTTTTCCCCCGAATAAAAAATTCCAGGTGTATTCCCGGTTTCCAGGTTTTTCTTGGTAGTAGAGACCCTGGTACTTTTCCTATACCAATTGGTAATAATATTACCATCCTGGCCCTTAATTACTTCTACGTCCAAAAAACTGATTCTATTATTGTTCTCTATTTCATGGGTAAATTGAAGTTTTGAATGAAAACTATTTAAAGCATCAAAAACTGCCTGTAACTTTGCTAAAGGAACACATAATAAGGTTTCATCAACATACCGAAAGTAAAAGGGCAAAACAAAATCCAGCTTCTTGAAAGCAAAGACCTCCAAATCTTCCATAACTATTTCTGCTATTTCTGGTGTTTGTCCAAATTTGATCGTTGAATGCTTGTTTTATTTTCAGGAATTCTATACATTAATTTGAATAATTATTCAACTACAAGGTTTTTTACAATTTCGTATTGATACTACAGTGAGGTTTCCAAGGTAACAAAATTACAATTTCACAGACATAATTCCTCATCATAACAGAAAAATTAATTACTTGACATTATTTCTCTCGTACACAAAAGAATTGTGTTGAAGGTTATTTTTCATACAGATTAAAAAAAATAATAATAAAAAACATGGCTTAAGACGATCTGAAGGTGCCACATGATACCTGGCGTGTATTTTTCCGATTGCATTGTTTTCTGACAACTTTTGAAGAATTTGTTTTAAAGATTTGTGAAAAAAAAACTTTCTACTACATTGTCAATGTTTTTTCATCAATTTTACTTCGTTAAAATAACGTGACCCTAAAGCCAACAACTTACATTCAAAATTTCTACAAAATTAAATTGTTGAGGGCCAATACAATCCCCCAGCGATTATTATGGATAAAGTAGTCAAACTTTCAAACAAAAAATATGAATTCTGAATGAAAAATGTAATAGTTGAAATTTCAACCAAAAAAGATTTTAATTTTATATAAAAAACAGTTGAACTCAACCAAGAAATACGAATCTTTAAATATATATATATATATATATATATATATATACTATAATACATGAATTTTCAACCAAATATTTAAATTTTAGAGTAATTTTCAACCGAAAATAATGTAATGTTCAAAAACACACATTTTATTTGGGTACCCTAATATATATTATTATTATTATTCATTTTCAAGCATTCTAAATATTTAATTACAAATATTATTTCAAATTCAGATACAAATTCATTGTCACCAAATAATTGTTATCATAAAAAATGAGGCTAATATTTTCCTAATATAATTATATAATAAACATAATAAATCTCCTAATGCTAATGTACTCCTTATAGTAAATAATTCACAATAAGAAACTTACCTTTATGAACTTCCTTCATATGCACATTTAACTAATAGTGCTTTTTAAATTCCTTGTGGAATTTAGAACATTTTGCCACGGCATTTTTTTTGTTTATAAGGTGGCACTTTATCAAACTCCGCTACAATTAAATTAGAAACAAATTGAGAAAAATATTTATGTGTAATGTTAGGTTCTATTTAGAAAAGGATTCATTTATATGTTCTTACCAGGATGAAGCCGTTTTACGAGTGCTTTATAATTAGAGAACTTAGTGAAAGTAAAATTGCATACACTGGACTGGGACTAGTCACATTTGTCACTAACTTGAGTCTGAGGTTCAAACCATAGCGCGCTAAATTGGAGCTTCTTCTTCTTCTTATTCTGCGTTGCTACTATACCTGCTTTACCAAAGCTTTGTATATCTGGCCATGACCAAGTTGCGGGAGTGTGTGTTCCACTGTATCTGAAACATAATTTCGGGCAGGACTCAACTGAGCCAACTCACAAGAGATGGCACCTAGTCCGGTTTCCCGACGTACGTCGCAAGGTGGCGAAATTCAAAAGATAATATGACGGCCGCTCCGTGCGGGAGGAACCCTTCGACAGAAAGATTCCCCCCGCACAAGGCGGCCGAGGAAAAATTGAAGTGTATTTAGAGTTTAAGGTTAGCTTTTTTTAAGAATTTAAATAAATGACTGGCAATTTTAATGGATGGGTTGGCTAATAATTGATAAGAACAAAAGGGGGGAGGACATTTCAGAATGTTTGATAGGGCTTTAGTTAGTTCCGATCTATAGGCTTCGAATCTGGGGCAAGCCCATAGAATGTGGTCTAGGTCTTCGTCGACCTCAGAATCACAGGGGCATCCTCCAGAAGGTATTATGTTTTTCAGTGCAAGGCTAGCGTTCAAAGCATAGTGATTGCTTCTCATGCGACATAGGGAAACTATCCACTCTCTAGGGGCAGTGAATGATGAGAACCAGGGTTTTTAACTGTATTTGTATTAACGTTGGGTGAAAAGGACACCCTTATTTTTCCCTATTTCTGTAAAGTAATTGTGGCAAATTTTATCGAGAGTTTTTCGGGCAGAGCCGAAGAAGTCAGAGAAAGGAAGGGGGATATTGAGAAGGGAGGCGTCTTTGGCTGCTGATTTAGCCGCCACGTCTGCTGCTTCGTTTCCTGCTATACACTTATGTCCAGGGATCCATACTAGGGAGACTACGCACTTTAGTTTGTCTAGAACCGCTAAACGATTTTTAATAATAAAGATCAAGTAAGAATTTATGGAAGCAGGGCATTTATTGGCAATACTTTGAAGAACACTTAACGAGTCTGTGAAAATTACTGATTTACAAAACCGGTTTTGGATAATGTAGTCTAGTGTATAGAGAATGGCTATGGCTTGAATCGAGAAAATAGAGGCAAAATTTGATAGTTTCCACATTCGAGTTAATTGAGCTTCCGGGCATACCAAAGCACAACCAGCTATTGTTTCAGGTATCGATTTTGAACCGTCTGTATAAAACTGGATGTAGTCCTGGAACTCATTTTCTACCAGGTCTCGAAAGTGCTGAGTAGGAGAGGGTCTTTTTTGGACTAGTCTGCCTATTGCTGTGTTAGTTTTAGGGGAAAGTAGAAGGTCTTCATATGGAAATTCATACTGATGGTGCGTTTCTGATCTACGGATCCGGTTTTTGATACCGCTTTTAGTGATTCTAAGGCGTTCAGACAGGGCTAGTAACATATCTGGGAGTGGGTGATTAAGGTCTGAGAAGGTTCTAATGACATATTTTTTGGCCAAAAACCAAAATATTTTTTTGAAAGGAGGTTCACAGCATTCTGCCATCATAACGTTAATAGGGATACTGCCCCTGTAACCGACGGCTAATCTTAGAGCTTCATTACGAATTTTTTCAAAGTATTTATGAGATACGTAGTTGAAAACATGGGATCCGTATTCCAAACTGCTTCTGATGAGGGTGACATAGACCATCCTAAGGATGATTGGATCTGCACCCCACCAGGTGACTCTCAGAACCTTTAAGATGTTCAATATTTTCCTAATTTTATCGCATAAGTATAGAAAGTGAAATTGGAAAGAGAATTTGAAGTCGAGAATAATACCGAGAAATATAACATGGGGGGAGGGGGATATTAGGATGTTATTTAGTGATAGGGTATATGCTGGGTTAGAGGTGTCAATATTCCGTCTATTGAAAAGAACCAATTTGGTTTTTTCAGGACAGAACTCGAGACCTGTTTGTTCTAAAAAGACTGCAAGTGCATTAACGCATTGTTGGAGGGATTGAATACAGATTGTTGGATCAGAAGATCGACAGAATATGGCAATGTCATCTGCAAATACAACGATACTGCAATTTTTAGGGACGAGTAGGTGAATTTTCCTGGTATAGATGGAGTAATTTATCGGGCTGAGGTTACAGCCTTGTGGAAGGCCCACTGTACTGCGTCTGGCGCCCACCAGTTAACCATTAATTTTTAAATAGACGTTCTTGCAAGATATGGAATTGTATACAAATCTGGTTAATTGCCAGGGGACACCGATTTCTTTAAGGTCTTCAATAAGAATTTGGGGGATGACGCTAGGAAAAGCACCTTTCAGATCCAGGAAACAGGATAGCAAGATTATCAGCGCAGGATTTTCTTTTCCTGAAACCGAACTGAGCGGGAGACAGAAGATGGTTGTGTTCCACATACCACGAAAGTCTATATTGTAAATGAGCTTTTCCATCACCTTGAACAAGCATGAAGCCAAAGCGATTGGACGAAATTTGCCTGGGGTTGATTTAGGAACAAAAGAAAAAAGAAATTCATTCCAAGAGCTTGGAAAAGAACCAGATAGATAAATTTCATTGCAAATTTCGAGAAGAGTTGTCTGGACTTTTTCAGGATGTTGTAATATGATATTGTAGTCCATTTTGTCTAAACCTGGGGAGGATTTAATTTTTAACGAAGTCAGGGCGATGAAAAACTCAGACATCGTGAAAGGGGCCTCTAAGAATTCATTGCTCTGAAAGCTGACATGATCAGGAAATGTATCGAAGAAGACCGTTGGTGGAAACATTTCCTCCGCTAAAGCATTGAGGCTTTTGATTGTTTCTTTATCTCCTGAACAGGAAGCATTTGCTGGTTGCGGTTATTTGTTTTTAAAACATTTAATGACACGCCAGACTCTGAAAATTGGGGTAGTTCTATCTAGTGACTCACAAAATTTTCGGAAATTGCTTTTTCGAGCTGTATTAAACGTGCGCCTTGTTTTTGCTTCTACTCTATTTAAATTAATGTAATTCAAATCATTTCTACATCTCTTGAAAGCAGCTAGGGCCTCCTTCCTTTCTCCGACTGCCGCGTCACAATTTTCATCCCACCAAGGAGCCGGGATGAATTTTTCTTTCGAGAACTGGGGTAGTTAGTGATTTTAATAGGTTTTACGGGAGGGCATGCTGTAATGACTGCTTCATCCACACTTTTAACGAAGGCTTCATATTTAGTGCGACAATTTATCGACTGGGAATTAAAAACACTCTCCTTTTGGGAGATCGATACAGTGATGTGAGAATCAAAGGTGGACCAATCAATTCGCTTAATATTATATTTGTGAGAAAAGAATGGGGCAATTGCGGTTGAGACTCCCAGGCTTGAGACCACTGGGAAGTGGTCACTGCCTAAGGAGTCGTTCCAAACATCCCAAGAGGAGATGTTAAAGAGATTTGGGGATACGAAGGTTAAATCGATGATTGAAGGGGCGCTACCAGGTCTAGTGCGGTAGATGGGTTCTCTGGTATTTAGGGGAATCAAATCTGTTTGATCTAGAGCGGAGCATAGCTCCAGCCCGTTATTACACTTGTGTAAACTTCCCCATAGTGATTTATGGCAATTAAAGTCTCCAGCCATAAAAACTGAACTGGAGTTTATATTTTGAATAGAGTTAAACAATCTAGTCCACGTCTCTGACGAGATAAAGTTATCAGAGGCGGACATTCTGTATAAAGAAACAATGAGCAGTTCACCTAAGGAAGTTCTACTGAGATTGCAAGCGTCTCTAGTTTGTTGTCAAGACTAGGCACAGAGGTGACTAGAGAATGTGATTCCCCTTCTTATGGCAATAGCCAAGCCACCGCGGCTGTTTGGCAGCCTATCTGCTCTGATGATGTTGAAATCTCTTATTTTAAAATTTTGTTTAGAGTCCGGTTTTAGAAAGGTCTCAGACATAAGTAGGATATCAAATTCTTCACGGATATTTGATAGGTCGCCTTATTTATTCAAGGCGCCCCGGCAATTCCACTGAACAATTCTCAATCTATTAAGCTGAGCCATCATTACTAAGTAATATTTTAGTTAGAAGGTTCACACAGTTGAGGACTTTACTTAAGATATTTTGACTTTCTTCCGCTTTGAGGGGACCCGTGGCTATAACTTCCACCAAGTTCATCAAAGCAGATAGAGTCGAGTTGATAATCGAAGATCTGGATTCATTTGAACCCGGTTTATGAGCCTGATCAGACGGAGGGGCTGATATGAGAGATTTTGAGGATGGGGTAGGGGTAAGGCTGGGAATTCTTCCATTGTTGTGGAGGTGAGAGAAGAATGAGTTGAAGCCTCTTCGAGATGACTGCTGGGATTGGTCATTCGAAGGAGGGGGCTGCTTGGATTTTGGGTGGTGGTCTGTATGTGGAAACATACAGGTGGCAGAGGGGACTTGGATTTCTCTGATAAAGTAGAGGCTGTCAGTGTCTGGGAGTAAGGACGTGGGGTCTGGGAACGAGATTTCGTATGGGAGGGGGTAGATGCATCATTAAGCTCTGGGAGCATTGAGAAACTATATGTTTGGGAGGAGTGAGGAAGCTGCTGGGAGGAGGAGGCATATTCGGCTCCTTTGCCAGATCTGAGGATAGACTTGGCTTCTTTGAAGGACAGTTTTTTTTTGTCGCAAAAACACGTAACTCTGTCTGGAATAAAAATTCGGGGCATTTTTTATGGGAGGGCATGTGGCCTCCGCCACAGTTCGCACATTTTGGGGTGCTCCTCGCGTTAGGACATGGCTTCGCTTCGGTGTGTACCTCTGAGGAGCCGCAGCGCTTGAAGCGCGCACTGGATCTGCAGTGTTTGCTAATGTGACCAAATCTAAGGCATTTGATGCACATTCTAGGTTCTGGGTTATAGAGGTCGACCGGAAATGATGCCATGTAGATGGACGTTCTTTCCTTCAAAAGTAATCAGGACCGTTTTAGAGGGGATTATTTTAATTTGCTGGGTGTCGGGATCGGTTGTTTTTCTGTTGAGTCGAAGAGCTTTAATGACCTTGGTTTTGCCTCTTAATGCACCCAGGACTTCGTGATTCTCTACGATTTCCGATCTGGAGATTTCGTGTGAAACGCCGCGAATAACACCCTGGCAGATCACGAAGCTAGAGAGGACAATAGTAATTAGACCATCAATTTTGTTAGAGATTTCTTCTAACAGGATATTAGCCGCTCTGGGTGACTTTGCTAGAACCTTCAACTTTCCGAAGCCACTGCCACGGACGTCGTTGATCAGGCCTAGAAAGTGCTTCTGAAGTAAACGACCACAAGTGTCTGGGGCAAGATCTCTTTTTGCATTCTCTGAATTGGGGTTGCGCTGGACGATGATGGGGCATTCCTCTTTTTCAAAAATGCTGTACCGGAGTTGGGAGTGCTCCATAGTCTCCCTTCTCTGAGTGACTTTGGGACTATTCAAATTGAGGTTAGCCAGGTTTGGCACAACACTAGAAGAACCCGGGGGCCTGTTCGAGAATTGTGTCTCGGGAATGATGTTTTTATTTGAGGGGGTTGATGTTGAAAACACGTCAGCGGTATCCATGTCTTCTAAATCCTCACCTGGGACGCTAGATCCGTTTTTTCCGAGAAACTCGCGGAGCACTCGGAAACCGCGGGCGATTGAGCTTCACCACTCATGGTGCGCTGCTTTTTGTTTCCTCTCTGTCTTTTGCGTTTCGCCGGGACTACCTGGTAACCTTCAGCATCTTTGTTCTTAAGGAACATAAGAGCCTTCGCGCCATTTTCGAGGTCCTGCGAGGGGATGGATGTCAGTGGGTCAGTTGCCGCTTCTGAAAGGGCTCCCCCCAGACTACTAAGCATTTCATTGCTCGAGGCCATGCCTCAGCAATGTTTAGTGAAAAATTGCAATTAAAGGGGTTAAGCGGGGTACACAACACGCGAAAACTCGAGCACGTGGCTCGCACTTTAAAAATGGCCCATTCCTGCCAGTGATAGGAGGTTACTCACCACAGACCCCAGGCCCGGTTTATTAACCACACTTGGGGGATAATAAGAGCTCCGCGCGCAAAGCGACAAGAGTTAATTCACCTGAAAATTAAACACGTTATGTTAATACTTAAGCACAGTACACCGCACCATAAACTGAGACTGCACAAAAACACATCCGTCTTCGACCCGTCACGCATTCGACCCACGACAATGACTCTCGCTAAATCGGAGCGGCTGAAAGACCGTAGCGCGCATGCCCAGCACATAACCAAATATTTATTATTTTTTATACAAATCAAAAGAACTTAATCCTACACGGAGAAAAAAATCGCACTGTTATAGTAGGCTGAGCTCTTAATATTACAGCACGGAACTTCATGTGCGAAATTGGTATGAATTTCTACCAATATTGGCATCAGGTTAGACATTTTTAGCATTAAATGTCCTATACTATAAAAGAATCAAGCGCATGCCGTTATTGCTAGAGTCACATGCCCTTAGAGCAGTTGTGCCTTGCGGAAATAGCTCCAACTTTGCCTTGCTACGGTTGTAAGAAAACTCATCCTATTAGAGTATGAGTACTCTTACAAAAGAGATATTAGGCCACGCCTAGCGGCGCTTGCGCGTGGCCTAATAT